>VKHI01000385.1:0-29846 GCA_015145745.1 Poterioochromonas sp. DS
ATAGAGGATGTGAATCATGATGGCTATGACGATGTGATGATCACGAGTTGTTTGAACTATGTCAGCAAGAGCAATGCTTACATGGTCAGATACCCTTTATCGATGACGAGTGCACCGAGTGTATATCCTTCGTCTTCGCCTTCTTCATTTCCTTCAAGTGTTCCAAGTCAGCAACCCTCTTCCTCGCATTCCTCGATGGAAGGTGCATCATCAGAACCAAGTAATGTTCCTTCATTCGTTGGAAGCGCTAGACCTGAGCAACCCTCTGTTCCTTCACCGACGATGCTTCCGACGAGACGACCAAGCTTCATTCCATCCTTTCGACCTACAATGTCAAAAGCGCCTTTGCTGGTCTTAGAATCATCGTGTCCCTCCCTGTCGCCGTTTATTTCACCTACACATATTCCCACCAGAATAAAGACAAACAATCCCTCAAGCAGTAGTCCATCGCCAGAGAGGCCAAGTAGAGTCCCAACTGTCTTTTATAGCTCTTTGCCATCGCGAGACCCGTCTCCTTCTCCTGCCTCGTTATTGTTGCCTCTATCAGAGTATCGAGTGAGATCAGTGAACAGCAGTAGTGTGAATAAAGAAGGTATAGTGTATGGAGTAGAAGGGGAGAAGGAGATATTTCAAATCTCTTCGATGAGTGGAGATGGTAAGAGGAGGAGTGGTTGGTCAGGGACGGTGATAGGAGGGGGAGGAAGGAAGGTGTATGTGATCTATCCAAAGGATGCCTCCCAGCCTGTGAACAGAATCGTGTTGAAGGACTTTGACAGTTGTTGTGATGTGCTGGATCTGAGTCATTTCTCAACGATGTCAAGTCAGTCAGATTTGTCATACCTTACACATCCATTGACGATCTTCCTTCCTGACAATCAGAAGATCGTGTTGCCAACATATTCGGTGATGAGCAGTTTGTCGGATAATAACTTTATCTTTCGAAATGTCGATACATCTTCTTCTTCCTCTGACATCTCGAAAAGGTTGTTTATGAAGGCGTCACTGCTGCTCCCGCTAGGTCTCTTGGTTTTATGTTTCGCAGGAACCTATTACCTTGTATTGGCTGACAATGGCGAAGAAAACCCTAAACATCCTCAAAAGGAAGTCCCTATATCTTTGCCTGAAGAAGATCAGAAAAAAGCGCTTGAAACCGCAGAACAGTTCTTGAATAACTTCGAAAATTCTTCAAGTTCTATCAGCAACAATTTAGTTCGGACTGACTTACTACGAGAAGACGATCAGGAGAGTTCATTGAGTAGTCTTGATTCAAATTTCTTGCTGACAGATGAAATGAGCGGCGTTGCAAATGATAGATCTTCTGAAAGTGGTTCTCTTCTCTCTTTTGCATAACTTTCGAAAACCGTTTAAGTGTTCGTTCAGCATCAACTGCTTTGATGGCCAACAGAAATAATAAGAGCAAGATTTCACAACTCCAACTTGGAGACATGAATGATGATGAAATTTCAAAAGTTTAAAGCTACCGGTTATCAATTTTATCATCTTATAGTTTTCTTTGATTTCAGTTATTTTGCTCGAAAGGTTTAGATTAGATCAGTTTTTAAAGATGAAAAGAAAATAACGAAGGAAATAAAAATATTAAAAATAAATAAATAAATAAACATTCCTTTTTTCATCTTCTTGAGTTATTTTGAAAACAATAGGCAAAACGGAATCGTCAAGTGTTGGGGATGGTGGTGTGAGAAATTCGGTGAGTGGATAATCAAAAGACGATCGAAGGGAAAGGATTCACCTATCACAGCAGCTCCCAGTAGATCACCACTCCAGTTCCACAACCTTGTCACCTTCCCGATCCCCAAGGATCCCCAAGTGTAACTCCAATTATCAACCCGACTTATAAACCCTCTGCTGCTCCTTTTATACCAAGTTGCAAGCAACTTTAGCGCCATGACGAAATCCTAGCCACCGATTAGGACACCGAGCTTTGTTCCATCGGCTGAACCGAGCTGTATTCCTACTATAGCTCCCTCGATGACTCCTAATCCGACGTATATTCCTATGTCAGTAAGAGCAATAGTTACACATATATTCTCCTCTAATGAGTTCTTTTAATTCTTTTAATTTGTTTTAGTACGTTAGGCTTCATGAACGGAATGATTACCCTATAATGCACAATATATTGGAATATATTCCTAATGATGTAGTTTAGGATTCGCTCCACTTTGATTGGTAATGATGTCGATAGACATCAATATTCATAAGCACTCTTAGTGACCTATTGAATGTGATCACTTATGAACCATTATTGTTGTTATTTTATACAACGAAACGCACAGAGAAAATAACAAAAATGAGTGTTGTATTAATGTTTCATTGATTAACATTTATTTTACTTTCTACTGATTTAGAAATATTGTTCATAACCATATTGTAATTTAGATATCTGTGATTGTAATGCTGATATAAAATCTTCAACTTCTTTATATCGATATCTTTCAAAATGACGTATATTACTTAAACATAATTGAATCTGTGGGATCGTAAACACTGATTCATTGTTACTATTATTAGTATCACCATTAGTTAAATCTTGTTCATCTAATCGATGAATATGATGTGTTAATGCCTTTAACAGATGTCTAACCTCTGGTATATCAGCTGACATACTTCTTAGCCCTAGAAGAACAACAAGAGATGTGATAAGATAAAGGTGGGGGAAAGGTATGAGAATGATCTATATTCACTTACCAGTAACACAATTAACAATAAATTCTGCACGCATTGGAATAAGTGATGATGAAATCGTCTTAATAACAATATTAATGGATCTTCTGACCTCATTATGATCTTTCGGATTCATATTAGACAAACCAATCATAATAGAACTCATTGCCTTCAATAGACAACGTGTTTGATGTAATGTCTCGACCATAGGGGGGTTTACTTCCCATTGATCATTTAATAGTCTTAAAACATCGATGACTTCATCGTATTTGCTGGACATACGATGAATACCATAATACCCACCTGCTAGATGACCTGATGAAACCACACCGAATTCTCTTGGGTAGACAGCGTCTGTCAGAGCTTTGAGGAACTGTCTCACAGCAGGTTGTTCATCCGTCATGCCTGACAGTGCATGAAGCATTGAGAGGTAGGAGGTAGGGTTTACTGTCTTCAGCTGTGGTGTAATAAATTGCAATAGTTCTTGTACATCGGAACGATCAGAGGAAGCACTACTAATACCTGTAACAAGTCTAGCTAGTTCTTCTACAGTTAATTCACTTGATGTCTTTGATTGTTGTTGAATCTTTTGTATTTGCTTGACAAAGAGATGAACGTACTTCATCCCTATAGAGGAGAGATTGTCATAAGGGATAATATATCGTAAATGTGCTAAGATTTTCGTCATTTCTTCAATCGTAAAATCATTGATATAATCAGTTAGAAGGATTAATTCATATAATTGTTCAGTGATTCCGATGACTTCAGGTTGTTCGAGTGGTGATGCTTGATGGAATGGGAATAAGGCAAAGATTGTTACAATTTGTTCTTTTGTTAATAGATAACGATAATTCTGCCGATGTTGTCCCTCTCGTCCTTCCTGCAGTGATAGCTGCTTCCCTTTCTTCTTCTTTGCTTGTTGATCGTCTTTCATCGCTGATTCCTTCTCTTTCTGTTGTTGGAAGGATTGAATCTGTTGTGTCAGTTTCTCTTTGAATATGAGATAAAAGGATTGTAAAGAACGATCAGAATGTTTAATAAATTGATATGGTAATAATGAATTAATAATAAATGATTTAAACTCACGATAAATTGTATCCTTTTGATAAAAATCATTACTAAGAATTGGTTCGTAATAGATGGATTGTTTGGGATAAAACCATAAATCTAAGGGCATTGCATCATAGATGGTTAAGAGTAGTTGGATCATGGTAGTGTTGTTATGATAGGAATGAATTAATGAAAGGTCAGGTGTTTCAAGGTATTGATTCCAATATCGTAATATTGTTAATGTTTGACTCCGATTGAAGAGAATCTTGGATGATCGTATGATGGTCATTAAATGTTGATGAATGAGTTGAACAGTTGGATGAAAGATATCGAGATTACGAATACCTTTAAAGATAAATAGAATATCTTCTGAGGTAAAAGATTTATGATTGCTTTGAGCTAATTTTGTTTCCATTAAAGATAGATAAGATTCTGTTAATGGATTTGTTATTCTTAAATCTTTCATTCCATAGAACCCAGCGACAATTTGACTAATTGTCCATTTATTATCCGCCGTCAAATGACCAACACCTTCTGGCAAAGAGTTAGTGCTATCAATCTGAACAATTGATATTAAATGAAATATAAATGATTGTAATACAGTCGAGTTATGAAAGGGAAAATTTGACATTCCTCCTAAAGCCTTGGCATATTGATCCAATGTCAGACTATGCTCGGTATCTCCCCTTGTTGGAGCTTGAGCAAGTCGTTCATGAAGTAATGAAATTAATTCTTCAACTTCATTAGTATAGGTTAAATGGTAAAGACCAGAAAGACCAGAGGAAACCGTCTGAGGGAATAAGAAAAGCTCTTGATTCTCTTTCACTTTATAAATTAAATAATTCACAAAACTTGTAATTGATAAAGCAGTAATAGTAGAATCAGCCCATGTCAGGTATTGTAAACATGCTTCCAATCCTTTCAACGAAAGCTTTTTACTCTTATTAACAAAATTATTACCACTACTACCACTGCTTCCTACGCTATTCTCCCTACCATCCAAGCAAGTAATTAATTTTTCTTTCATAAATTTAATTGGTAATATATTCATTGGATTTAATTTATGTTTTTTACAATTCATAATAAAATCATATAAATGATTTTCATTCATTTTTGTATAAAAATTTAATAAAAATTTTGCTAAATGATATTCTTGTTGTTTACGTGAATGTATGACACGTGGGTAATAATATTTTGGATCAAATAAAGTTTTCATTGCTTCTTCTATGGTTATATTGGACCAATTAATTAAAAATAATTCATCTTGTATATATTGTCTCGTGTCAATATTATTATCTTGTTGTTTCACATGTTGTTGGAAATTTGGTTGAACATTATCCTTTCTACTCTTCTCCTTGGTGCGAGATACTACCTTCTTTTCCTTTTGGTTAGGAATCTCGACATTGGGCTTGCGAGTGATCGTTACAGTATGAAGTTTCGTCTGACGCACTTTACCCTCATTGACTGAGGTAAGGAATCTTGAGGAATAGAATCCTCGAAATCCATAAATAGTGGATAAATAAAGAGCTAATAGTATCAAAGAATTCGATATCATTGTTGTTTGAATGTGATTGGATGTGACAATGTTTCCTGGAGTTATGATTCTCTTTGATTCTTACCTCAATCAGAGTCTCCTCACTCTCTCGATACAACAGACATACCGCGTAAAATATGGAAAAGAAGTTCTCATTTTGGTTTTAATCTTACTATTCTATTTAATTGGTTAATTTTTTATGTATATTGATAAAAAGTCAACTTAAGGGAGACAAAAATCTCACCACTTTCCTAATGTTCATTCATGAGAGGGAAGAGAATAGAGAGATATATATAGAGAGAGATAGAGAATAGAGAAGACTTAGAAAGAACAATACATACAAAGATTGATCATATGAAATGAAGAAAAATCCCCAAAGAAAACAAAAAAAAGAACGCTCCAAAATTCTGCTCGAAACTAGCCAGAAGAGGAAGAAAAAAAAGGTAGAAACCAAACAACAAAGTCACGACAAAAAACTGAAAGGCAATCGATGAGATTAATCGGTCTCGATGAACGAAGGTGTTCGGATCGTCTTTGCTTTCTTAGGATCTGTCGAGCCAAGGACACCATCTGATGCAACTTTTAATGTTGTACCATCAAGAAGGTGGACGAGGACGAGGGAGTAAGAGGGATTATATTCAGTGATATCAAATGGTAATCCTCGATTTTCACGCTTTCTGAGGAAACTTCTCTGGTATACATTTAATGAAACAACATCAACACGAGCTCGTTCAATTTCATGACCTGCAGGATCGTTTGTAATCATATAGAACTCTTCATCGTCTGGGCTTACGACGAAGGTTTTTCCTTCTAATTGTTTGCCACCGACGCGCTTTGGTGGATTCTTCTTAACATTCTCAATTTTAGACATCCAATTTTTACGATCACTCTCAGAATTTGCCATTAGAAAATAACTTTCTCCGGTTGAAAGAGCGATTTGAAAGGAATAAGGCTTTTTGGTTTGATCCTCGGCATGACTGACACGATCAACCAAAAACAAGTCAATAATAAGATGTGGACGAGTATCACGATCTTTAGCAACAAATAATAAGGTATCATAAAGATAAGCATAACGGCGTCTCCATACTTTAATCCATTTAGATCGTTTAGTTAACCAACCTTCTTCGTACGACATTTCCCAAAGACTATCTCTTTAAACTTCTCAACAAATTTCTGATTCTTTATAATTCTTCCTAAGCCAGTCTCGAAAGTGTCTGACTGTAGCTGGATCTCAGTGAGGTAAGGTTGTAGTTAGGATGGTATAACTTGCTTCTCTTTGTGGTGAAGTTGATGTGAACTTTAGGGCACTTTTCTCGAAAGAGAAATCTTCGAAAACTCGAAATCTCGAAAAGCGAAAATGAAAAAGACTTACTTATTATTATTTTACCTAAGTTAGTTCAAAAAGGAAACAGTTTACTACGACTACAACAACAAAGCAACAACATTCAATCTTTCCAGTAACTGTAATTGAACTCAAAACTATGGTAAAAGAGGAATGACATGAATAGCTTAAAGACTCCGAAGAAAATAAAAGTTGGAACAAAGAGCGGCAACAGAAGTGCGCTGCACAGTAAAGATTTGAAGGAAACAATCCTTTCAGCACATGACGTGAGAAATTACAGGTGGATTATTTGGAAAGGCATCATCCAATAATGTCTCCATATCCATCACATAAATACTCTCAGTTCTTCCGTTCACCCGGATTGAATTGTGAACAAACGTCCCTCCTAACTCGCAGCTTTTGGATGGAATCCCAAGGTTCATCGACTTCATTGCTTCAATAAATGCCAACTGATCCGTATAAGCTGATGGTACAGAATTAAAGATTTTTTCAGATTCGGGAATAGCAGCTTTAAGGGCAGCTTCAGCCTCTGCTTTATCTTTCCTAATTTTCTTTTTCAGCTTGTTCCCAACAGCTGAATGATTGCGAGGTGATTTTGAACCTCGATAGAAGTAGTTGGAAACGCTCCCTTTCGCTTTATTTTTGCAATTGCTATCCAAAGACTTTCCCGAATATTCTGAATCACTTTGGCTATGATTGGAACTTTCTGCAGTCGTTTCGCTGTTGTATCCATCATATGCAGGAAAAGCCACTTCCTCTAACTTCAAGGTCGGCTTGAGAGTCAAGTTCTTCGAACTGTTACCTTTACTCAAACGCAATCCATGACGACTTCGTTTCTTTTTCTCTAAGGAATCCCCAGTCATTCGGTTGAATGTTTCTCAAACTTAGCGACTCACCTTCTTTCCCAGAATAAGAGAAAGGCTGAAGTAGACTTAACATACTTTTGAATTTCTTTTTCCACAGAAAATGAAAATGAAAAAAATGAAGAAGACAAACAACTTCCCAACCAAGAAAGTCCGTTGCGGAATGTTCTTGTCTGTTGAGGACGGGTCAGGGCGATCAACCCGAAAGCATCGTAAATTTAAAAGATGTTTGGTACGCACACATTAGTTTGGTGCTCATGAAGCTCCTCCAGTTACTGTTAAATGTTCTCTTTTTCATGGGGTTATACGCATGGAAGAGTACGAACATAGTCCATCCACTGAATAAGCTCAGAACCTTGCGAGCCTTCGCCATCAATAGCGATAATTCGGAAACAGATGTCAGCCCCAAATCTGCCTTGGCGAAAAGGATTCTGATAAAGAAGAAGATTGTCACAAATGCATCTTCTCCAACAAAACCATCGAATATCTTTGGGAGGAAAGAAACGAATAAAAAGCCCGTCTTTGATCTATTAGATGAATCAAAGATAAAATTCGCTAAAGAAGGGAAATATCAAGACTCAAACTTTGTAAATCTGGGTAGATTAATCAAAGATGATAAAAAGACTATAAATAATAAATTTCCGTCTCAAGGAAATCAACAACGAGGTAAAGTTCAAGGTGATTATGAAGTTCAACAATATTTAGAGGAAATTAGTGAAGATTTTGAAGATCTTACAACACCAGAAAATATACAATATTTTCAACCTGAAACTGAGTCTAATCTACCATTATCACCATTACCTAATGTAGAACCACAATCAAACACAAATCCTTCTGACTCCTCTTCTAATCCGTTTAAATCAGGGTTTGTATCGATTATTGGTAATCCAAATGTTGGAAAATCAACTTTAATGAATTTTCTTTTAAAACAGAAGCTTTCGATTGTATCTGCTAAACCTCAAACAACACGTCATAAGATTTATGGTATCTTAACCGAAGAGAATCAATATCAGATAGTATTTATGGATACACCTGGTATGTTATATCAGAATAAAGCAGCTTATACTCTTCATGAAACAATGCAATCTGTTATACGATATGCTGCAATGGATACTGATGTTCTTTTATTAATTACTGATATCTTTAGTGATGAATTACAAGATGAAAAGATTATGGAAAAGTAAGTTAACAACCTCTCTTAATCTTTCTCTGTCATACTTCTTCTCCACACTATAGATTAAAGAGAGCACCATACCCTGTTATTATTGTTGTAAATAAAATTGATTTATTACCAGAAATCTCTTTAAAATTAAAAAGACAACCAAAACAATTGAAAAAACTTTTCTCCTTTAATGAAACTCTTCCTAAATTAATTCATCCAGATATTGCTTTAACAAGAGCAAAGATTAATGAAACAGTAACTTTAGAGAGTGTGAAAGAGAAATGGAAAGCTTTATTACCTCAAGCTGGTAAGATCCTTAACTAATTGTTTCTTGGTTGTAAATCATTGATTTCTGTTGTTAGAAATTATCCCAGTATCCGCTGCCTATAACCTTGGTGTCACTGAGCTATTAGAGAAAATTGTTTCTTACTTAAAACCAGTAAGCTATTGAAGCTCTTATTGTCTTTTACATTCTCATTCTTTCTTTTTCCTGTCTAACTTTAGGGTCCTAAATATTATCCAAGTGATTATGTCTCTGATCGTGATGAAAGATTTTTTACTTCTGAAATTATTCGCGAAAGTATATTTGAATCTTTTGATGTAAGTTCTTGTTCTCACTTCTCTCACTTTCTTTATGATGGAGTATAATGTATTTTAGGGTGAAATTCCTTATTGTTGTGAAGTGTACATAGAAGATTTTAAAGATGTACGAGATGATTTTTCAAAAATTACTGCAACAATTTATGTGAATCGTAAATCACAAGTAAATATTGTTGTTGGTAGAGAAGGTTGTAAGATTAAAGAAGTTGGAATGAAATCAAGACAAAAGCTTGAAAATGTAAGAGAACTTATTGAGACGTGTCATCTTTTTTTCTTAATTTCTTATTATTTCTTTGGATAGTTTCTTGAAAGGAAGGTACATTTAGATCTTCAAGTGAAAAATGATCCTGATTGGAGAAGTAAAAAAGATTCATTAAAGAAATTTGGTTATATTGAAGATGAATAAAATAAACAAGTTGAATCAAAAAACTTTTCCTCTTTTTTTGTACCCTATTTCTCCGTCAACTAAACCGTAGTATATCTAAAAATATATATTTAAATGTATTCTCGAACCACCTCTTTCTAGCTGTGTAAAAATGTGCAAAAAACATAATTTTCTTGCAATTATGCCTTACATCTTCGAACTCCTCCCCTCTGTTAATGTTGTGGTGCAAGAGAGTTGCGTTGAACGAATAAAATAGAGTACACGTCAAACCCAGTGTCGACATCAGATCAATTAATCACTCTATTCTTAGCCTCCTAGACTAGTCAAAAAAACAAATCACCCTTTGTTGAGATTACGAAGTTATCAAATGATATAATTCATTTTCTATAAAAAGATTATTACAAATGGGAAATTGTCTGGTTATACAAGTTTCAGCAACGCAGAGTCTGCCTGATAACAAAAAGAGGAAAGAGAAAAAAATTTCTATACTAAAGAACAATGTTGTTGCACCAACAAGTACGAAAAAACTTGAGGAAGAAGAACATAGTAATGTCGAATCAAATCTCGAAGAAGAAAATGATGACGCTGAAGGGGAAGATAATGATTATTCCTCTGCACCACCTCCAACAACAGAGATTGTTGTGAACAAGCGTCGTTTTAGTACCATCAGTAACCTTACGATGGATGAAGCATTACTGGTTCTTGAAAAACAGCTGGTAAGACAATTTCTCTATATCACCCTTCAGTCATTTTATCCTTTACTACAGCAGGGAGGTCCTTCAAGAAGAGTCAGTCTGTTATTGGTTGATTCACCTACTAATCATGATATGGTTAAAGAAGACGATGAGATTAAACTCATGCAAGAGATGATTCTCTCTTATCTGCAAGTAATGAATGAAGATAATAGTAAATTTAATAGTTTATTATTACAATTATATCATCTTGAAGCTGAAGCAAGAGAAGCAAAATCACAACCTGTAACACCTCGTGTTGCTCATCGACGTCAGAGACGACGAAGTTCAGTTCTTGGATGTATAAAGGAAGAATTTAGACAAGCAATCTCAACAAGAGCTGATGCAGCTTCAGTAGAAACTCAGATTAAAGACTTTTGAAGAGTATTCTATTTCTTTTAATCTATTCCAAGGAAGAAAGACACTAACAAAAGTTGAGTGTTCATTTGATGTGAAATCCTCGTTCTATTAAGTCTTTCTATTGCAAGCCCTACTATTAACCGTGTTCATTGGTGTGTTTATTTTTTGTTGATCATGAATTTCTTGTTATTCTCTCCTTTTATCGTTAAGTAGAGTTAATTACTCTGTGATGAAGGTATTATTTCTTTTCTTTTCTTTCAATTTCTTCCTTCATTTGTATTGTAGCATTTCTGTTGAATGATTGCTATTCATTAGAAATTAGAATTAGAAATATATTTGATGGGGAAGTCTATGTCTCCTCTCTATGAAGTGTTCCATTTGAAAATAAAAGACAGGAGTGATAGTCATGAGATTCGATTGCTATTCTGTGTTTAAATTATTTCTTTCTTCGAATAAATTTCTTTCCTTTCTTTTTCATGAATTCTTTATTAATGATAAATAATGATTCATTTATGATGGATTGATTTCTATTCACGAAATCTAATAAATCACCCAGGATCGAACAGGAGTGTAAGCACAAAAATGTAAATTGGGGAAAAGCATGATTTGCACTACATCTCCTCTGCACATCTTGTAGATTTAACAGATACATGTAAAGCCAGGAATTCCGGTGAGACAAAAACATCAACCACAACACCATCACCTTTCATCAATCTTTTGTATTCCAAGAAATGTCTCATGAATGAGTTGGAAATGGGGAATTGTACATCATTTTCCACAGAATATTCTATTTCCTTTAGTCAAGCTATTATACCATCAGTCTCAGTTTTGAAGCAAAATGCTCATGAACTAACAACACGTTATACTTCTCATTTGATCAAAAATAATCGAGTTGCACCAGTTCAGATGAAAACTCAAAGCGATGATCTATGTGATGATGTCAAGGAAGGTGTTATTGATGTTGATGATTGTGATGATGGTGATGATGACCGCTCAACTTTCTCCTTAATCCAGAGAGGGATGAAGAACCTTCTTATTGATACTAAGGTTCGTCGAGGTTCGACATGGAGTGCAACGAGTTTAATTAGCGCACTAACGATGGATGATGCTATGCATCTATTGGACCAAGAATTGGTAAGATGCAATATTTGTGTTACTTATTTCTCTAATTATTTATTGTAGATGTCATTAGCATCACATAGATTATCCCACCAACATCATCATCATCACATAAATGACGATGGCCATGAAGGTGATGACGATGATGATGAAGTCAGACTAACCAAAGAAATGATGCAATCATATCTTATGGTAATAAGTGACGAGAGTGCAAATATATCTGATTTATTACATCAACTTCATCAAATTGATGTTGAAACTCAAGAACATCCTCATATGTCTCCTCGTGATGCACAAATCCAACGTGAAAAACGTGATTCGCTTGTATCAACATTACGAGAAGAATTTCGTTTAGCTATGATTACAACAGATGCTCAGACTATTTAAATAGTATAAATGCGTTCTTTTTATTTTTGGCCGTTTGTTCGATTGTCTAGTTTTTCTTTGTTGGATGAACATCTATTCCTCGTCCATCCTCATGTTATATTGTCTTTTGTTTTTTTTCCTGTCTTTGTATGTTTGTTATTTGTTGATTTTTCTTGCTTGGTTGTTCACTCATTGGTCATTTGTTACCTCGCTTTCAGTTGAAATTCCTTAGTTTTTTGAGTGAGAAGAAGGAATTCGTATTTGATGTGCTATTCGCTTGCTTCTCTATTTGTCTTATCTTTTCTCTTCGATGTATTCAAAGCTCAAAATTTCTGAAGAGCTAAAATTTGTCCGCAATTTGTCATATCATTCTGTAGATCCTTGTTGATGTAGAAAGAGGATTAATTATCTACAGCCTTTCTTGCCCCATTCTTTATTAGCCTTAGAAATTAATATTCTTCAATCCCCATTACTGTAGAAAAATAGAAAAAAATTTCTAATGTAATTCATTCCCAAACACAGTTCAGTCTTCATCGATATTTCAATTTCATTAACCTTTCACGAATAAACAGTAAATTTACGAAATCATCTCTTCCAGGATTAACGGAGGGTACTTTTCCGTGTTCACTGGCCAATTTGTCTGTTGAAGGTGACATCGTTGATTGACTTTAAGATTTCATATGGTTTCATATCTAGATCTTGTGTGATTAAACTGATTAATGGGGAATTGTGCTTTTATAATTCATGATTGGGAAGATCGTTCAAAAAATTCTGGAGAAGCATCTTCTTCACAATTTTCTTTCTTTTCTCGTTGGTTTAGATTTAATCGAGTTCAACCAGAATTTCTACAACAATTTGTAATCAGTTCATCTTCTTCTGCTAAACTACCAGCAGGTTTGTTGGAGATTATGGTAGATGGAAGATCGAGATGTAGTGCGATCAGTGCTTTAACCATGGATGATTTTTCCACTCATCCGCTATCTGTGGTAAGTATTTTGCTTGTACTTTTACAGTTGATTTCTCTAAAACCCAATAGGTTCCAAACGGTGCTAGTTCTCCACAAACAACAACGCAGTCTTTTAGACCTCCAAGATTGACTATAGGTGATAGCTTGGATGAGGAAGCAGAACAGTCTGCTTTAACGAAGGAGATGTTGCTATCATATATTCAATCTGTTGGTGTAGAAAGTCCCCGAGTCTGCAGCCTACTTACTCAACTAAATGAGTTGGAAACAGGACGAGATTCCTCACGACCTACAACGCCTCGGACCACTCAACGCCTCCTATTATCACGGCAATATTTATTGGAAGATATTCGAGATCAGTTTCGACAAGAATTGAACTCAACAGAACGTATTATTTAAAACTTTTATTTACTTTCTTTTCTTTTCTTTCTTTCTTATCTTCAGTTGATTAACTTCTTTTCCTTTCACTTTTATTTGCTTATCTTTTGGAACCAGTCTTCATGCTTTGTTCAAATTTTCGTTCGATATATCACCATCCTCTATTCTTTGTTTGATTCTCTATTTCTTATTTTTTGTTGATTTGAGCTGTTTTTTTCTCTGTCTGTTCTGTTCAAAGTATCTTAGTGTTGTTGTGTTGTCGTATTTTATTTTAGTTGCGTAAATTCACGATTCGTTTGGCCTTTCACGACTACCTCACACTTCCTTTCTTCACTCCTGGAAGTTTTCTGCGGAAAATTCTTAGAAGCTCCAGGGCGAAAATTCGAAAAATCAAATTTACGAAACCTCGCATCTCTTCATCGCCGAATTCCGACAAATGAGATGTAGATAATGCTGGAAACAGGCAAATTCAACGTGGCCAGCACAGTTCTTAGCCCATTTGAAACGTAAAAGACGAAGAAGGTGGTCTTCGTTCAGTTCAAAGGGCTAACTGATTTCTTCTTCTTTGTGAAAGTAGCGCTGAAGCCAACATTTCTTCGAATAATATGTACTGTTGATACCTGAGTAAGGGAAACAGATTTTAGATTATCATGGGTAACTGTATCGACTTAATCATTGATGATGAAGATTGCTCATCAAGAGGCTCGGGAGCTTCGCCTTTTTTCTTTCGATTTTTCAAATGGAATCGTGTTAGCCCTTCCTTCATACAAGCAGCGCTTGACGCACAATCGACTTCAACATCCCATCATTTACCTACCGGACTTTGGGAGATAGTAGTTGATGGCGAAACCAAAAGGTCTATCATTAGTGCTTTGACAATGGATGAATCGCTTGCTCGGTTAGGCAATGGTCTTAATGGATACGATCTGCCGGTAAGGTCTTTCCATTGTTCTCTTCTCCTAATCTTAACATCGTCCTTTTAGATTATGAAACAAAAGTCAGAACATCTGGTTCCTCACACATCTGCTCGCGTGACTACAGCGACTGTCAGTGAGAGTGATCGAGCTCATGGTCTCAGATGTGTCATCGGTGATATTGACAACGACAACGATAATAGCAATGAGAGCCAAAGAGATGAAGATTCACAACTAAAAATTACAACCAATGCGATTGTTTCTTATCTTCAAACTGTATCAGCAGAAAATCCGAAGATTTCTTCATTACTTTGTGAATTACATAAAATTGAAGAATCAAGAGAAGAAGCTAAAGTTAGTGGTAGTCTTCCGCCATCTCCTACTGCTCGATCACCACAGCACAAGAATATAAGTGAAAGAAGAAATGAAGTTATTACTTGTCTTCGTGAAGAATTTAGGAAAGCCTTCTCGACAAACGACGAATGAACGAACAATTATAAGAATGAAGATGTTCGCTCAGATTTTCTCTCAACTGGATATGAGATCCTCAAAGATCTGACCCTCCACAGCTAAGATTGAAATGTTCAAGTCCATGAGTTAATTGTTGGTATTAACTGGCCCGAAGCCAAAATATTCAGTACAGTACGAGTGGATGTTGGTTTATTGTTTGTCATTCTTCTATTTTCTCACCTATTATCTGATTTCTATTTTTACTCTCTTTGTGCTGTCTTCTACCACAACTTTAAGAGATAGAAGGTGTTAATGGTTCTTGTTGTTTGAACAGTATTGTTCAAATCAACATTTCATGTCTTCTTCCTTGCTTTTTTGTTATTTGTGTACTTTTGCTTTATTTCATTTCCCTCTGAGTACGTGTATATACAACAAACAACAAAGGAACAATCTTTACACATCCAAAAAAAATCTATTTATCCCTTTCTCCCCCCTGAAATAGAAGAAAGGACCCCTTCTTGCTTTCAATTTCTTCGTTTGTTTCTTTTGTGATTGTTGTTGGTATTTATTTATTGTTGCTAACTGTAGCCTCTCCCTCATTTCTCGCCCCGCATCCTTTCTCTTTTTCTCGAGGCAATCCTCTTTTCGCATTTTTTTCTTCTGTTTTCGTTGCTGGTGATATGAAGATTGCTCTGTTCTTCTTTCTTCTTCGTTTTATTGGATATTAATAACATAGATATATTTTGTCTCTTATCTCGCTCAAGAGGGACGAAGGAAGTATAGATGTCCCTTGGTCTTTCAAGACCTACAGGAAGTGTTCTGATTATTTTTAAGGTTGAAAGTGTACATGATTTGATGAAGAGATTATTATAATTATTATTGGTGTAAATTTACATAAGAAGTGTTTCCAGGTGGTCTGATGCCACTACTATGTTTGTCCTTGTTTTTTGAATGTGAAGAACGTTAAGAGATTAGATGATAAAATGAAAGTATCATTCGTTAGTTCTTTATTTTTAATTTTTTATTATTTTTCTACAGAAATATGATTTGAATGAATCCTCCAAACAAACAAAACGAACAACAAAATAATTAAATAATGAATAATAAATAATAATTCTGAATTTTTCTTTTCTTTTCTTTTTTATGTTTGTATACTCTAAAAAGAAAGAAGTATTAGTAGTATTAGTAGTAGTAAAGAAAAAAGAAGCAAAAACACAACAACAACAGAAAAGATCAAGAATGCAAAAACGAAACAAAACAAAAAAAAAAAACTTCAATAATTATACCACGATGCACGACAGGGATAATAGTAATATCGTCGTGATGGTTTTTGCTATTTCCTAATTCCTGCTCTATCTGATATAGAAGAAGGAGATCATTTATTCATTAGTAGTATATATTCATTGATCACTTTTAAAGTATATTATCCAAACAAAAACAATAGAAACACAAAAAAATTTAATGAACCGTTCATTGTATTGGTTTGTATATATGTACGTAAGCAACACAAGGGGCAAAGAAGGGCCAAGAAGGGAAAAGAATAAATAAACAATCGATTCGAATAAAACATCAGAATGCACAGAAAAATCTGAAAACAAAAAAAAACGACTGAAATCAGATCTTCTTTCTTAAGCAAAAAACAAATATTCAGAAACTAAAGATCAACGGAACTTACAACTGCATCTTGGGTGATAATAGCTATAGCTATACTACATACTAGGTAATACCTCACTCTCCTAAGGTTTGATTTTAGCTTGATGACTTCGACTACCTGATATATAAGACAAAGCATTCCAAACACGATGAATAACACCTGTAGAAGCTGTGGTTGTACTTTGATTTGCTTCAGATAAGTCTGTTCCAATTAAATGATTTTTATTTTTGTCTGATGTAGACGCACTATGATCAACACCTTTTGATTCATCTAATGTATTTAATGCAATACCTCCACCACTACGACTAACACTTTGACTTCTTTCATCATTAGATCCTCCATTTTTATGTGCAGGTGAACCACTACCAAGAAAACTAAACCCAGAATCAGAACGAAACCAACCAGATGACCGATTAAACGATCGTACAGAATCGAATAATCGTAAGTGAGGGATCTTTGTATTCGTTCTCTGTCGATTCAATGACGATTTCTTTGTACCAAATTGATTAAGATGATGATTACCTTTACAGACAATAGGATAAGAGATATGAATAATCTCATTAATTTTATTATTCTTGGGATCTTTCATAAATTTCCCTTGTATTAATTGCCATGATTTAATGTATAATGTTTCTAATTCATGATAAAATTGATGATCTTCTGTCATCCATGATGATGCATTAAAACGATTGGTACATGTTATATCTAAATGCATTTTAATCACACCAATATTACTATTGTTGTTGCTTTCACCATTTGTACTCACTGCACTTGAACTCGGGGCAGCAGATAGTGGTCCTTGGCGTTGTGTGTGTATTGGACTTGGATGTCCCGTAGACAATCCATTTGATGACACACCACGACTAGCACCACCAAATGATGATGGTGGTGGTAAAAATAATTTTTCTTCATCACTGATTGATACATTAATTTTAATTGTTTTCCATTTCTGTAATTGTATTAATAAGAAAAATGATAAGATTAATGATAAATATTCTTGATATTTATCGGTATGTATACCTAATTCAATATTTTCTTCAAATGCATAATCCCATTTAATTTTATTTAATATATTTTTTTCTAATCCTATTAATGAATTTTGTAATAATTTCACATATTTGGACATAATCATATAACTTTTATCTTGTTGTGGTAAATGAAAGGAATATAAATTTTGTTGTGCATCAGGTATTGTATTTTTCGAATAAATAATTGTTGTATTTGATGCTGAATAATCTGATGTATGGGTTAAGAAACGATCTTCTATTAAACAATGATAGTTTAATATATTTTGTTTAAATGTATTCCACAGAATTTGTATTTCTGGTCTCATTGATGAACCGGATGAACGACGATGATTTTTCGTAGATGATCTATTACTAAATGGTAATAGATAGACAGGTTGATTATTCGCCTTTATTGAAGAAGAAGCAATTGCAGGAGAATTCGGTGTGGCAGAGGATGATGAAGAAGAAGATGCTTTTTTCAAGGTAAAAATATCATTAATTCTTGTTAGAAGATCTTTATACATACTTATTAATATAGGTAATATTAAATGATCTTCTACAATATATTGTTGTTCATCTTGTATTAACATATTTGATACGATAGATGAAAACTCCAATAGAATCTTTTGTTGTTCTATGGTAAATTCCGCATGTACTTGATGGTCCATGACACATACTGTACCAATCTTTGTCCCATGTAGGATGATAGGTGCACCAGCATAGAATCGTATTTGTAAAGGACCATTGACTGTGATATTCTTCGAGAATCGCTCGTCTTCACTCGCATCTAATACAATTAATAGATTATCGTTTGTATCAGGTAAGATTGTATATGTACAAAATGATTCTTCGCGTGGAATGTCTTTTTCATCCATTCCAACTTGAGTGATATTATGTTGTCTTACTCCATCAACAAAGGTTGTAGCAGAGATTGGACACTATAGAGGGGAAGAAACATTCATGAAGGTTAGATAGAAGAAGAATCGGAATGTCTTACATTCAAATAAGAGGCAGCTAATTTATTTATTTCACGTAAAAATTTATTATTTTCATAATTTTCAAATGAACTTTTCTCTTTTATAATTTGTAATCGTGTTGTTTCATCTTTAGGTATAGGATATGATGTTGAAATCATCTTTAAATCAGGCTATCAAAGCCTGATGACTTGCTTTCTTTGAGTGTAAATATTGTTGATAATACAATGGTTAATTGTCGCGTAGTGATGAGAGAAGAGTCGAAGAAAGGTCAACGTAACGAAACGAACCAGGGTGGGACATCGGCTTTTCGGCCGTTGACGGCCGAAGTACCGGCCGAATGAGGATTTTATTTAGACAAGATAGCTGATTAAAACATGAAGAGTACTATGTGTAGATAGTAAAGAATCAACGCAGTAAAAAAGGTAAAACAAAACATAAAATCAGAGTTATTTATCAGAACATGTGTTCAATGAACAATCACAGGGGTGATAAAACAATTCCACAAGTGAAGATTAAGAGCTGAAAAAAATTAATGAAAGAGAAAACAATACTCAGGCACTAATGGGGATTACAATCAAAATAGAAAAGAGGGAAAACAGTAGGAACACATTGATATTAAGTATCTTCATTTCTCTGGCATTAAAAACTATGAAGAAAAACTTTGGACAGATGAAAAATTCATTTTTGGCACCTAAGCGCTCAGTTTATAGTTTGCATTTTGGTTAGTCAATTGACGCTTCGCCAAAATATCTGCTGACTGAGAACGATTCTCTAACTCGAACCGAACCACCACCGGAATTATCTCATCCAACACTCGAGAAAAGATCTTCGCCCAACCTCGAGATGCTGCCGATGACCAAATCACTGGACCCACACACTTCATCATCGCGTACATCAAGATCTCACAACCCAACCCATCTAAATAGAAGTCATTCACACGTTAGACTATCACTAATATATGACCAAGCCACTTACATTCTACCGCCTTCACTCCGATTATGTTGTGTACTCGAGCCAATCCTTGCAACGTCTTCACGAACTTATCCTTGTCCTCCTCCATCGCACCTAACAACAACGTGATCACTCCCATGAAGTTGATCCTCATCTTCATCTTTGAGTTCGCGAATAGTCCCTTGCAGTCCGGATGAGTGTCGAACAAGCGAGCATAGAAGATTTGTGAAAAGTAGTCAGCACACAGAGTGTATGGGAAGGGTTTTCCTTCTCGTTCCATCTCCTCCTTCATCTCGAGGAAGAGAGGAGAGCGATTGCTGGTAATAAGCTTCCAAGCATAGGAAGCTGCTTCCTTCTCCTCTGTCGTTAAGTTCTCCTTTGTGTAGTACAACGGCATTACTAGACTAATCAGTACATCATGCTCAATTGCGGCAGGAACTCTTCCAGTGCTCTTTTCAGTTGTTCGATTCGTCAAGCTTCTTTCTTTCAGAGTACTTTCAGATGGAGTGCTGGCAGTGCTTCCCATTTTTCAGTCGATAATAAACTTCAAAGATCTTTCAAAAGATTTTCAGATTTTTCTGTTCGGTTGTGCTTGAAGTGTACGTCATGCAGTGTATTAATACAAGAAAGATGGAGAGTTTCGGAGATTTCGAATTTTCGGAGTTTGTAACCGTCTCGTTTTATTTTTTCCATTTCATTAATTCGTCGTTGCTGCTGCTTTGCCTTTGTCTTTAGTTTAAGGTTGAGGTTTTTTTGGACATTTGGAAAGTTTAATTGAGAAAAAATGATGTCTTCAGGGATGTTAGTCACAAAAGAAAATCAGAAAGGTGTGAGAACAGTCTCTCCAGATAAACGAGATTGGATTAGAAGAGAGTCTGAAGCAATTTTAACTCGCAACATCTTGCTCCGAGAAAAGACCAAAGAGGTTATGTATGAGAAAAGATTGCAACATGAAAAGTTAGTTTCCCAGAATCGTGATGAAAGAGTGAATCGATGGGTTGATAAAACGAAAAATTCACCATTTGCTGTGAATTTAGTTGCGGAAGATGAAAGAATTACTGAAGAAAATCAAATTCGTTTAAAGGAAGAACATGAACGAAGGCGTATGATCGATAACCGAAAGGAAAAGGCTAAGAATGAAATTATTCTAAAGGTAATGATATTCGTTTTCTCCTCGTTTCAGTGAAAGTTTGATTGCAATTTGCAGGCATTATCAGAGTTTTCTGATCTTGAAGCTCTCCGAAAGGAAAAACGTGCCATTTTAGATGAGGAACAGCGACTAAGAGCTTTATTGTCTTTGGAAAAGGTTCGCTTCGCTTGGGTTGGATGAAATTTCTCAACTCACAACACTTTTCTCTATCTTTAGGTTACTGTGAACGGTAAAGCCGATCGATTGGTTGCAGAAAGAGCACAAAGGCAGAGACATGAAGCGAAGCTTGAACATCGAAGGAGGATATATAAAGACAGTTTAGATCAAATAATGGAAGAGGAGAGAATAGCTTTAATGAAGAAACATGGTCTACCTGTACCCACTTCTTCCCAAAGCAGTTCACAATCTCCACATCGGAGTGGTCTCTATGATTTTTAAGCTGTTAGATGTCTTTTCATATTGATTTGTAAATACAGGTTTGTGTCTTTTGTTGTTCGTTGTAAGTCGTAAGTAGTAACGTCAAATTATGAAATTGATTTTGAAAAATAAAATCGCTTTTGAACGTTAAAGAAGCGCTTTTCTGGTTAGGAGAGAGGGTGTGGTCGTTTGGCAGCCCATCCCCATTTCCTTCCCAACGAATCCTTTCGAACTCAATTTGTTCCACCTTCATTATTTGCGATTCAATTTATCGATGCTTCCTTTCATTGTTCTGATAGTAATCGTCCATCTTGCATGGGCTCAGAAAAGATGGGAGCCTTTGTCAACAATACAGGCAACATCAATTTTTCGGGTAATTCCAATTTCCACCACAGATTTATTTGTTGCTGGTTTTGATGAAAAAGCTGGTTCAATTATTTATCATTCCGCTGATGAAGGTTTAACCTGGCACCAGATTGAATCTTCGACAGGTAATAACCTTGACTTCGCGGTCTCAAAGAATGGGAACTTCCTCTGCGGTATTGGTACCAAGATCTATTGTTTAGAACTTGATGAAACAAAAACTCAACAAAAAAGTTTTTCTGAGTTTTCAGTCGATGCAACTGCAAGTGATATTGATGCTGTGGAAGAAACAGGATTTGCTTTAGTCGGTCAATTTCGTTCCAGTCGATCAAATCCTCTCGACGTCATCAATGGAGTTGCTTATTACTCACAATTAGATGCAAGTTATTGGAATTTTCATGATATTGGTTTAAAGGTTGAAGATGGTTATATAGCAAGAAAAGGATCCTTCCCAACACCAACCACCTGGTACGTCACTAGTGGTTCATGGCCAACAGAAAACAGCTCATTCGCCACCGTCACACTTACTGCTAAGCTGAGTATGATACCAGGTAGAGATCTTTTAACCTATAATTTTGATTTACAATCACTATCGAGTGATTCAAATCATCATTATAATGGTGCAATCTCTAAGACCACTGATGGTGGTAAAACCTGGAAAAAGGTTTTTGATTCGAATAAAGAATTTTATTTTAATGAAATTGATTGTATTAATGAATATACCTGTGTTACTGTTGGTGAAGGTAAGAAAGGAACAGTTGTCATGAAAACCTCTGATGCTGGTGAAACGTGGGAACAAGTCATGCGTTTATCTAGTTCTTATTCATTACATGGTGTGAAAATGATTACTACAGATGATATCTGGGTATGTGGTGGTATGCTACTGTATGATAATATTAAAGCTGAAAGAAAGACTCTCCGACGACGTGTAGAAGATAATAAAGACTCTAGTAGTATTCATGATGATAATAAGAAGTTTATTGGTTTATATTATCATTCAATTAATAGTGGTAAATCATGGAATTTACAAACTACTGAAGGATATGCTTATTCAATGTCTTTTCTATCTGATTCATCTTCATCATCTATTGGTTATGCTGCAACCATCCATCGTGAGTACAGCACTATTTCAAAGATTCGTGACAAATAAAATGCGAATAAATCTTGATACTACACTCACTTTATTCTGTATTGAAAGTAATCGGATTGCATACCAAAATTAATAATCTTGCAACAACTGTTAAATTGATTCTATTTTGTTGCTTCTTTCATTCTAGTTGTGTTATTATCATTCTTATTCAAACACTTTCAATATCATCTCTTCATTTGGTCTTCATCTAAAATGCCATTTTGTTCTTGCTTGTCATTTTTCTCTGATAATTCATCTCCTCACTCTTCTCTATTCTCTCTATTCTTCTGGTTATTTGTTTTTTTGCTTCGCATTTCTTTGCTCTTCTTTGCTCTTCTTCCTCCTCATTCTACTCTCGACAACCACTACTTCTACTTCTACTACTTCTTCTTCTTCTTTTCTCTTTGTTGAGAATTCTTCTGATTTATAAAAAGTTTTGATAATAAGTCTTGTCCCTTATGTTGCTGTGTTGATTCGCTTTGCTTTGCTTTGCTTTTCTTTTCTTTTACCTATTTCATATATAAAAAGACAGAAAGGATTGATAAATCAACGAATATGTGATGATTGAAGGAAATTCCTTTATTTTTTTGTTTTATTTCTCCTTCTATCGTTGTAGTAGTCGTAACATTAGTTATTAAAGAGTCAAGTTTGTGTTATTGGATTATAGTTGGAATTCTTTATGCCTTTTCCCCAACTATAGTTCAAAACATTTTTCTTTTTGTTTTGTTTTGTTTTTGTAATTTTTGGTTATTTTCTTCGATACAATCGAAGATACTAATCACAGTACATCATTTACATTTATCATCATTAAGATTATTATTGTTAGTATTAGTATGAAAGAAGAAAAGAAGAAAAACAACAACAACAACCCATTATTAACCCTCCTCCTTAATTCCTCTCGGTTCTCCCCCAATTCCCCTAAATGAGTGGAGGGATTAATGATAGGTGTATTTAAGTTACGTGACCTATGAATAAAGGCTAATTGTTATGTATTATGATATTCAAAATAACAAAACAAATTTAATAATTGAAAAGAATAAGAAGATCAACAAAAAGAAAATTAGTATATTATGAAAAATATGATTAGTTTTCAATTTCTTTCTGTTTTGTTGGATTGTTTCTATATATCTCTTCTAAGATGCTCCTTCTCTCTCTCTCTTTTACTTTCTTTTCTTTTCTTTTCTTTTCTTTCTCCTTGATAAATTCTTTATCCCTTATTTATTTCTATTTCTTCTTCTTTCCAATTTTTTCAGCTATTCTTCTGCCTCTGCTTCTGCTTCTGCTCCCTCTCTTCTACCATCCTCTCTTCTTCTTCTTCTTCTTTCACTTCTCTTTCTACCTTATTTTTTGTGTTTTTGCTTTCTTTTGCTGTCTTTCCTCTATTTGATTCCTATTTCCTAACCCTCTCCCCCTTCTTCATTATTTCCTTCTTCATGATAGGATATAACCGAAACAATTTCATTTCTTCTGCTTATGAAAGAAAGTTTTTCTTTAATATGTAGGAGATATCCGTGTAGTAAAAGACAAAGTACAAGTACCAAGTATAAGAAATATAAAGCTATTCATCATCGTATACAAGAACATAATATACGAAATAAACATTACATCTGCATATTAACCACCTTCCTAACTCTCTTACAATGATGCTGTTGATGACAAATGATTTTTGAAAGTAGTATTGGTAGTTTTTGTTGTTGTTGTAGTTGTAGTAGGTAGCTATTATTATTAGGTCACATTCTTTATTTATAGGTGGTGATACAGTGTGTTTTTATTTTGTTTGTATTCAATTTCTAGTGGATCTTTGATCTCTATAAGTTATACATAATATAATGATAAGATAGTAATTGTAAGGCCTTATAACTTAAAGGAATGATCAAAAACTTTGGTTAAATAACTTTATTATACAATCCAATAATAACTACATTAATCAAGAGAGAAGAAGAGAAAAGGAGCAGCTTTCTTGAAGACATGTTCAGCATAGGTGAAGTATGTTGACAGGCAATAAGAATGACATCACATATGGAATAGAAAAAACTTCAAAACAACACAAACATTGATGACAACAACCATGACACATTTAATCAGTACATGAAAAAGTTGAGAAAAAGAGAAAAAGAAAAGAAATACTACACATCCAACCACAGGACAACGAATAATAACAAGAATAACAACCACCAAAATGAGAATGAAATACATATCAAAGAAAGATTCTTGAAACTCTCAGAGAATTTTAAATGATATAATTATTCATAAATATGACAATAAAGGGGAATAAAAGGATTAATAATAATCAATAACAAGAGTCTGTTACATTTCACGGTTGCGTGTAGAAAGACCATTAGGAGAAATAACATGCATTGCTTCTTGTTGGCTCAATTGACGCTTCGCCAAAATATCTGCTGACTGAGAACGATTCTCTAACTCGAACCGAACCACCACCGGAATTATCTCATCCAACACTCGAGAAAAGATCTTCGCCCAACCTCGAGATGCTGCCGATGACCAAATCACTGGACCCACACACTTCATCATCGCATACATCAAGATCTCACAACCCAACCCATCTAAATAGAAGTCATTCACACGTTAGACTATCACTAATATATGACCAAGCCACTTACATTCTACCGCCTTCACTCCGATTATGTTGTGTACTCGAGCCAATCCTTGCAACGTCTTCACGAACTTATCCTTGTCCTCCTCCATCGCACCTAACAACAACGTGATCACTCCCATGAAGTTGATCCTCATCTTCATCTTTGAGTTCGCGAATAGTCCCTTGCAGTCCGGATGAGTGTCGAACAATCGAGCATAGAAGATGTCCGAGAAGTAGTCAGCACACAGAGTGTATGGGAAAGTTTTTCCTTCTCGTTCCATCTCCTCCTTCATCTCGAGGAAGTGAGGAGAGCGATTGCCAATGATGAGCTTCCAAGCATAGGAAGCTGCTTCCTTCTCATCATGGGTGAGACTTGCTTTACTGTAATATAAGGGCATAACAAGTGAAATCATGACATCAATATTGGATGACTGCATGGAGACAGTTCCCTCATCATCTGATTTCACTTTCTTCAATCCTTCGTTATTTCCATTCGATGTACTCACAGTAGCTCCCATGATATTTCTTTCCACTTGAATATTCTTTATTCCTATAGTGATGACGGTGTTGCAATTAAATTGTGATTGTAGAAAGGTTATGTTGTTGTTCTTTATTCCGCTCAACACTATTAACGAAACTTTTGTTTTTTCACATATGACTCATCACTAATGTGTTTGGATACGATATTCTAACTGAAATTTTCCATCTTCACTCGAATTACTTCCACGTCATCATAAGACTTCAATCTTAACTTTTAATTTACGTTATATACTGTATACTTTCTCTTTATTTTGCTATACTATTCCCTATTCCTAATTAAGTTCCAGAGAAATTTCAGAGAGTGCAGCCGAAACTGGATGCACTACTCCGTTTCCGACACTTAAATGTGCCTCTTAAGTGATCCAGATCCCGGACCAAATCGCAGCTCTCTTTTCGGTTAAAAAAGTATTTTGAAAGTTTACTGATTTTAAAGAAAGCCAAACAAAAACGAAACTTTAATTAGAATAAGTACAAGAAATAGAGTAGACAGCTCTTTTAAGTAATAAAGAACACATACACACATCGATATCTAACTTCTTGACCTAATAGCAAATCAAACCGAAAACGAAATAATTCTAGAATATATACAGGAAAAGCGAAATGACACACACAGGAAGGATTTGAGTACAATAGAGCTTCAAGAAGTTTGCTAGGCGTTCGAAGAAATAACATGCATCGCTTCTTGCTGGCTCAATTGACGCTTCGCCAAAATATCTGCTGACTGAGAACGATTCTCTAACTCGAACCGAACCACCACCGGAATTATCTCATCCAACACTCGAGAAAAGATCTTCGCCCAACCTCGAGATGCTGCCGATGACCAAATCACTGGACCCACACACTTCATCATCGCATACATCAAGATCTCACATCCCAACCCATCTAAATAGAAAACACACATATATTAGAAGTAAGACATTCAATGATACATGCTATCGAACAAACCCACTTACATTCTACCGCCTTCACTCCGATTATGTTATGTACTCGAGCCAATCCTTGCAATGTCTTCACGAACTTATCCTTGTCCTCCTCCATCGCTCCTAACAGCAACGTGATCACTCCCATGAAGTTGATCCTCATCTTCATCTTTGAGTTCGCGAATAGTCCCTTGCAGTCTGGATGAGTGTCGAACAAGCGAGCATAGAAGATGTCCGAGAAGTAGTCAGCACACAGAGTGTATGGGAAGGGTTTTCCTTCTCGTTCCATCTCCTCCTTCATCTCGAGGAAGTGAGGAGAGCGATTGCCAATGATGAGCTTCCAAGCATAGGAAGCTGCTTCCTTCTCGTCGCGGGTGAGACTTGATTTACTGTAATACAAGGGCATAACAAGAGAAATCATCACATCAACATTGGAAGGCTGCGTTGAAACAGTTTCATCTTCTGATTTCACTTTCTTTAATGCCTCGTAATTATCATTCGATGAAGTACTAACAGTAGCCCCCATTCTTAACTTTCCCTATCAAGGCAATTGGAATAAAATTGTGATTGGGATCTCAACATAAATCAACCAACCTATCCTTCAAACACAACATCATCAACGAATTCTTCGCAACATCTGCAACGCTACAACTAGATTACAATGGTGTTCACATTTAATAAGAGTATCAAGGTTACGATCAGAATTCAGAACACCCTTCTTCAAACATCTATTGCACACACACTTCACTTCATTCGTTCGGTTACACACTTCATTTCGTTCTACTTTTTAATTTACGTTAGATCAACAGAGTGTGCCACTGTACAACGTAAAGTAATAAAATAGATCATTTCTTTCTTTTTTACATTGCTGGTTATGACACTTGTTTTTTTTGCCTTTCAAATTAGTTGGTAAGTAGATTGAACTGGATTCTTACGGGAAATTGACAGATGAAAATGTATCTACTATTTATCGTTTGGTTGATTGTTGCATTGCAACTTGTATCTGCGAAGAATATCGCAAGGACTAGTAGTTCTAAGAATAATCTAATAAGGAAAGACAAAGGATTGACACAGCGAATCTTATCATCATCATCACTATTCGTTAACAATGCAATCACTCAAACCTTTCCATTTCTACGAATATCGAAGCTCCTTCTCCAGCCAAAGAAAGAGAAGAAAGAAGCTTCTGCTAAGTCAACCACCACTAATAAGAACAAGAGCAAAAAATCTAAAACTAAAGAAGATGAAAAATCTTCAATTACATCATCAGATGAAGAAAAAGAAGAGGAATCAACAAACTCTACACCAATTTTACCATCAACAAATCTTGAAAAACGTCAACAACGACAAGATTTCTTCGTGCAATTTATGTCAATCACATCAACGATAGGATCCTTCTATGGTATGAGATTACTATCAAAATTAGATATTAATAATGATAAACATCATTTTATTATACGTTCTAGCTTTGCTATTTATTTATTATTTTGTAATTTTTATTATTTTTTTATTAAATTTTTAATTTATCAAAAATATAAATATAATCAAAATATTCCTCTCCTCCTGACGACATCATCAACAACAACGACTTCATCTGACAACTCAACAACCTCAGGTAATGTAGGTATGGATGGTTTACTTCAACAATTTTTAGATAAGAATGGTGACGAAACAATGAATAATAAACTGAACTCCAATCCATTGTTTAATATGTTTAAATCATCATTAGGCAATAATCATAAGAAAAACCCATTAACAACAACAAAACAAACAATGAATATTAAAGAATATGATTCAGAAGAAAATTTGAAATTATTTAAATCGTTATTTAAAGATATTCTCTGGGTATTAGGTTGTATGTTCTTCATGAAGAATCATTTTAAATTAGTTTATTGGACAGTTGTGAATGGTTTAAAAGCTAGGCTCATTCAAAGTCCTTTATTCTATTTATATATATTACGATTTCAAAGTCTTGGTTCGTTAGAACGTCCATTTAAATCGTCTTTTGAGGCTATGATGGAAAACTTTAAGAAGAGTTTAGCTATCAAAGCTGAGGTCAATGAAGAAATCACGAAATTAAAGGAAACTGTGTCAGGAGAGAATAAAGTAGCTCCATCATCTGATCTTTCTGCTCCTACCTCGAAAGATGAAAATATTGCGAAAGATGACGAGAAGGTTCAAGATAATGACGCTCAGAAGAAGAAAGGAGATGAAAAGAAGAAACAAAAGAAAGAGAATAAAGAGAAAGGGAAGAAAAAGAAAGTAAAGAAGACACATGCAGAGAAAAAAGAAATCGAAAAGAAGACTGAAACTCTGTCTAACGATACTTCTACGACTGTTTCAACTGATAACATCAAGGAGATTGTTGAACCGTCACTTGTACAACCACCTGAGACTCCTTCCATCCCATCCACAAGCTCTGTAGGTGAAACTGCATCGCTTTCAACTGCTTCTCTCCGTGACAGTAAAGAAGAGATTAAAGTACCTGTGATTGCCACTCCTCAGACAGAACAACAATCAGAAGAAAAGATTTCTTCAACTCCTAACGAGACAGAGACAGAATTCATTGCAACTCAACCTCAAGAACTTCCAACAACCAAAGAAACTATTGAAGAAAGCGAAGGAACAGTTAAAGAAACTACGTCCGATTTCGAGATATACGAAGAGTCTGGCGAGGATCTCCCTTCTCTTCCTACTGATTTTAATGCTTCCGAAGATATTTTCCCTGACGAGGTAATCGATGATAACTCTAACTTTGATAGAAATGTCAATTTTAATAACAACAATGATGAGGAAAGTAACAACTTTGAAGATTTCGATGATGCTAACTATATTAGTGATGAGAATGACGATAGTCCTATTGATGACACTGTGACGGAAAGATTACCTATCGATGAATTGGAGGACTTCGATGATGATAACAATGATGTCATCGAAGCAGATGAGAATGAAGAAAGTGAATTACAAGAAGGTAATGAAAGCTCTGAGGAGTTAGAGGATTCTGTTCGTGCGTTAGACTCATTAAATGATGTCATTCAAACAAATGGAGAGAATGACGTAGAAGAAGAGGTAGAAGAAGAAGATGCGTTGAATGGTGATGACTATGGAGAGGAGCTAGACGATGAAAATGAAGTGACGAACAATTATGATGATGATATGACGGAGGATGAAGCAGAAGTACTGAATAACGATAATTTGGACAATAACAATGACAGTAATGATCAAGATGACGATCGATTGCA
>VKHI01000386.1:0-14311 GCA_015145745.1 Poterioochromonas sp. DS
TTCTCCCTCAAAACCCAAACATCGTGCCAGTACCACCCAGTCAGAAGGTATTACATGATAATACAAAGCACCAGAACTCTTGTGAACCAGTGAAGACTGCAACCACTAATTAAACCACGATTGCGGCTATTGAATTTTATTGGCTGAAAGAAAGGTTGAAAGCATTGTAAATATAAAGGATAAGATACAAGCTGATTGTACAATGTGATTTGAATGATAGGATTTAGAATATAATTAATTTTGTTGATTTTTGAAATTTTCCTTTTAAATGATGATAATATATATGTTCATATAGATATAGTAATAAGAATAATGATAATAAGCATTTAATAATCTTTTGATAGAAATAGATGACATAAATCAATATAAAATGCTTGCATGTATGATTGAATGAATGAATGAATGATTGTGTAAAGTTAGTAATTTATGTGTGTTTTTATGTGAAATAATTTCCTCAAAGATAATATTATCATTTCTCCCTACTCCTCCTTATTTTGAAGATAATTTAAGAACTCTATGAATGAAATTGATACTTAAGTCAAAACTGCTGTCAGAAAGCTTGGATGATCCAAATTAGTAATATCTGTTGTGTTTTTCCACTCTTAACCATCCGATCGTAGAAGTCTATAGTATACGGCTATACTATAACATCCCATTACGAGCATCCAATGACCAGTGAAGTGGATGTCAGCGTTATGAAGGTTCTCGAATTGATTGACAAAGAAACCATCAAGTTCTTTATCGCTCTCTTTACATAGTAATTATTATTCGCGATAGAGGAGATAGGAACTAATATAAAGTGTGTAAGTGAAGTTATTCATCAAAGAATGATAGTCCATTAGGTGAGTTCTTTTTATCTTTCAGGTTCAAAAAACAAACTTGACTATGTGGTGATTGCTACTAAACGAAGCATGAGAGTGAGGGCTAAGTATTTGTGTATAATAGCCAAAAGTAATATCAAAATGGTACCAAGCTACTATCCTAAAAATAAAATGTCATGATAAATGTGAAGTGTTTCGCCACCTCCTCGCCTTTTTATTCAAAATGATAAGAACATAAATCTACTTCATCAATTCTGAGAAAATGAATCTAAATTTTGTGTTTTTATCAGATCTTGAACGCACAAGATCAATTAGGGCCTCGACAACATCAGCTTTTCCATGTGATGAAACCATATTGGCTTCTCTAGGAAAAATTTGGTCGTGCTTCGCCTTCAGATACTTATCAAAAAATTTCGGCATTGGACAAGTTTCATCGTTGCCTATGATACGAAGCATTTTAGTGTGAAGTTCCTCACGTTCATCTCTGATTTTTTTCAGGTAGCTTAAAGTAAAAAATCTGAGAAAAGCGTCACCCATAAGCTTCATGTTCTGGTATTCCAGCGGATTCTCCTTTTTGATGTGCAGAACTTCTTCAATCACCGTCGACAAGTCGCGATCTGGTGATAGTCTTTCAAACTTTTCTACTGTACTCAGCGATCTCGCGCAGACCAATATCGTGGGAGCGATGGAAGGCACGGAAGGCTGCTTCTTCTTTGGGCGTGGCGCCGAAGGTACCGCTGGTAGTGGCAAAGGTTGCATAGGAACAGTGCGAACTCGCATAGGAGCGAATGGAGAGTTGTTAATAGTCTGATTCAGACCAGCTAAATCACCATTTAATTCATGGAATAACGCTCTTGGAAACCGACGACGTGCATCCGTACGGTCTTGCTCGTCCAAAGTGCCAGTACCGCTCCATAGAAACAGAAATGGAGTAGTTTGGGAGTTTCCGAATAAGTCTTCTAAAACAGCTTCAAATTTCTTGATGAAACTTGTAATTCTTGGAACGCCTTTATTCACAACTAGCACAGCAAGTACTTCTCGGTCTCTGACTTTAGTTTGAATTTGCTCGCTCATTTTTGTAGGAAAATTAGCACTATCAAGACCAGGAGTGTCAATAAAGGATAATCCTGGATTTCCCGCAACAGGTACTACTGTAATTGTCTCTGTGCCGTCGCGAAACTTGCGATGGCTTACGACTGGTAAGTCGCTGCCCGTTAACTCACGAATCAAGGTACTTTTTCCAGCTCCAGCCGACCCAAAAACTACTACAGCTTTCATCACAACAAATATTGAGTTTGATTTAAAAAATGTGATTGAATGAAGAGTTGTCCTGATGTTCCTGCTCCGCCGAGAAAAACCTCGTAGTCCCGAATCGGGACTAAAAACCGTTTCCTTTCGGAATTAATTCCGTCTCTTTTCGTGGATTTTTCCACTCTCTCTCTTGAAGTTCTCTTCTTTTCTGATGAGTAATGTTCTAATGGAATGATGAGCAAGCATCAATTAGATTGTGATGATTCCGACTTGTCAAGTAAACGAGCCAAAATAGATCCATTAGATGACCAAAATTGGATTGAAACTCTTCAGCAGAAAACCCTGCGAGAGATCATTGAAGAAATGAATTGTGAAGGACTAATTCCTGCTGGTACTGCTAAAATTATCGCTCTAAGGGCTAAAGCGGAAATAAAAAAGAGAAAACACGAGAAAATAGACCAGTCGAATACACCTTGGAGAGTTAATACATATACACCAGAAGAACAAGCAGTCTTGAAGAAGCATGTCAAAATAAGAGTAGCTGAAGTAGTTCTGGAACAAATCAAGCAAAAGATCGCTATGAAATTGGTTGATCAGCCAATTTTTACTGCGCGTGATCTCTTTTGTCTTGACAATAAATCTGTCAAAATGAATGACAATCGTATCACCCGTGATTACGTTTTCCCTTTACTGACCAGTAAACCGAAAGATAAGCAAAAACAATACCGACCAAAGCAAAGTGTACCCGTGGATAAGCAAAGAGAATTGTTGCAGAACAGTATTTTGGAAATGCTAAAGGCATGCTACGGGGTTACCGATGATTCAAACGTAGATGTAGATCACGATTTATTTAATATTCTTGGGATTTCAGCTGACTCAAAAGGAATTCTTCATCAAATCATATTTACCTTATCAAATGTTCTTCAATATCGAGGAAAAACAATTGATGAAATTTTTGAAGAATTCTCATTACAACCTCCCACCGATTCAGATTTATACAAAAGGTTTACTGCGAAGGAGAAAAAAGACGAACTTTGGCCTAAGAGATTTAATTCCTATGAAGTGAATGGAAAACGTTGCACCGGATCTACTCCAATTTACTATGGAAAGCATTTAAAGGATAAACGCGAAGAAGTACGACAATACAAAGAGAGCGTTAGTACAGGATCACATTTACCTTAGTTTGATTTTTCACTCTGAGATAATTATTAAAAACTATCTCTGAGCAATAGCTTTCGTAATAGGTAGGAGCTATTTATGATGTGCTTGTTTACCGTTCTGCTAAAGGAGGAGCGGCTTGCCTTACCCCGCCTCCATCTCTCACTATTTTTATCCTGGTCTTAAAACAACTTAAATGGCAAGTAAAGTTTCAAAATTCTATGAATTCTGCCTTATAGATCCGGAAATCCCTAAATTAAATCTTTTCTTTATTCTTAAAAATTATCTTAGAAATCTTAGAATATTTAGAAAGTTTTAAAGTTGTGTGTGATTTGATTTTTTTTGTTTTAAATCTAACCATAATAACAAATAATAAAAAGAATTCTAAACTCAAATCTTTCTGTTGATTCATTTGATCACATTCAACTCAATTTCCCTCATTGAGAAAAGAATGATAATATTATCACCATTTCTTAAATTATCATTACAATGACGCACAGTGTAGGTTCGGAGTGCGGAAATGATAATTACTATCTTAATTTCTCTTCGTTAATTTACTATTTTAGGTAGTATTCTCTTCATCCCTTCATTAATCTCTTCTTCTGATTCAGGATATGTTAATTGATAATTTCTTAAATATTCTGCATTCCAAAATCTTGAGAAATGACGATTCCCTTGATCACAACAGATGGTGACAATTCTACTTCCTTCATCAAAGTGTTCTAATGAAGTCAATACAGCTGTTAAATTCAAAGCAGTGGATGATCCAATTAATAATCCTTCATTACGAAGCATCCAATGAGCAAGATAGATGAGATTCTGATCTTCTATCTGATAGGCTGTGTCTATCATCGCTTCGTTAAAGTTTTGTGTTACTCGATCCAATCCTACACCTTCTACTATACTATCATAACGATGCTTACGAATAGTCTTTTCTGACTGTTGGTTTGTATAGCATACATTATATCTAACTTTATTAAAGAGTGATGAACCATAAGGATCTGCTAGGATTGTAGTGATGGAAGGATCCTGTTCCTTCAGAAACCTATTACACATATCCAATAAGAGTGTTTCAAGTCGCAGAATGGTGATAAATATGCTTACTTTGATATCCCAGCTATTGTTCCACCAGTTCCAGCACTCATTACTACTCCATCAATGTCTCCTGACATCTGCTGCCATAGCTCTGGACCAGTGCTCTGATAGTGGATGTCAGCGTTATGAAGGTTCTCGAATTGATTGACAAAGAAACCATCAAGTTCTTTGGCTAACTGCATTGCTCTCTTCACATAGTGATTATTATTCGCGATAGAGGAGGTAGGAACGATGTGTACAATGGCTCCCAGCTTCTCTAGTAAAACTCGCTTCTCCTCAGCTTGATCGTCTGGCATGACAACATGCAGTTGATATCCTCGAGATTTACACTGATAAGCTAAAGATATTCCAGTACTTCCGGAAGTTCCTTCAATGACGTTCATCCCTGGTCTTAAGAAGCCTTCTTTCTCTGCCATATCAAGGATATACTTAGCAGCTCGATCCTTGCTTGTACCTCCCGGATTAGAGTTCTCCATCTAAATTAAGACGATCAATCAACAGTATACTACAAAGGATATGCAAAATAACTTACTTTGAGGAAGATATCTCTCTTACATAAAGATGATAAACGATTTAATCGAATTAAAGGGGTATTCCCAATTAATTGATCATAGGCACTTTTTGTCTCATTCTTTTCTAACAATGGATTCTTATGACAGAATCTATGATTTTGAGATGCTTTATATCTCAATATAAAGTGTGTTAATGAAGTTATTGATACAAATAATGATATTCCTTCCATTATTCTTGTTATTTCATAAATTTACATTAAGTGCCGGTCCAATACAGGTGGACTTCATTTGTCCGATATTTCCTTTTTTTGGGCGCTACATCTGAAAATTCGCGGCTAAAATCCAAACGATTACGACAATCTTCAATTCTCTCTCTGCTGCTGCTATTCAATCCTCTCTGATCTTGTATGGGAGATCGAAGAAGATGTTGGTTAATTTGATGAGAAAGCTTAATCATTTTCAATTACAAGATCCTGGCCGATGACAACAATTTCTTTACCTTCTGTCGAAACTTGCATCATGGCAGCGTATCAGCATTGGTTGTCTCGAACTCCTGGCAATTATGTAATTGCTACTACAGATGGTAATGTTGGAATCACTGTGGTGATTAACGGAAGTCTTTGGAACTGTGGTTTTCCAGGATTTAACATGGCCGAGGGAGACATAAATGGGCTTAGAACTTGGTGCCAGACTAATCCAGGAGGCGGATTATCTTTTGGCTTTCGAGGACACGATGCTAACCATCCAGATTCGGTGAATGTCATTCTCATGGGTGAAAACGAGATGTTTAATTTCCACGTATATACAGTATGATTTCTTTGGTCTGCTGGAAAGATATACGAAGAAGCTCGCATATATTCTAATTCTAAAACGTTTTGCCCCTTTCAAATTCTTATCGAGACCTTCTAAAACTCTTCATAAGATGTTATACTGATTTTGTTTTACGATAAATAACAAATACTTGCCAAATAAATTGTAACCTACCATTTTTATAATTTAAAAGTTTAAGAAAAAAAATTGATTTTAAGTTTTTCTTATGGTTCTTTTGAATAGAAACTCGTCGAAACGATATACAGTAGAAATAGTGGGAACTCTTGATAAGATAGAAGTCGAATATACCGGTAACCCATGCTCTACCGACAAGCGATCGTTTCAACACATCTTAATAATTGGATAGAATCTTCACTCTGTTAGAGGTGAATATCATCAGAACTTACAGTTAATACAGAGGAAATGAATACTATGATTAACGATGAAAGTATTTATGAACAGCAAGAGATCGAAGAAATGTTGAAAAAAGATGAAAATGAAGCAAAACTTTCAGGTGAATCAGAAAAACTACCACGATGGAAAAACCCTCAACCACTGTCATCATCAACAACGGTTGAGGAACAAAAGAAAATTCATCAAAATTCTCAAACAAAACCACGATTTCAACTTGATCATGGTGATAAGAAAATGTCCTTTTATGATGTTGTTCGACAACGTCTAACCTTAGAAAGATTATTTAAGAATGTTCGTAATTTCTTACAATCAAACGACGAGAAAAAGAAGAAAAATTTAAATATGTTGCGAGATAAAACAAAATCAAAAGTTTTCCCTGAAGTATTCACCTATAAACCCAAAGTTAGTCAAGAATTTCTTGAAGAATGGTTGGATTTCCCGACCCATTATCGTTGGGCTCTATGGAATACTTTTATTTTACCATCGCGTTGGTTATTATGGACAAATAAAAGTATTGTTGGATTAGATCCTTCTAATCGTACTATACGAGAAAGGCTCTGTAATTCGATCAGTGTGTTGGGCACTGCTGCTGGTCTCTTCATTGTTATAGCAGTTGCTGGACTTCTCCAACCTCCAGGTAAGAACTCTCATTCATCAACGAACAACTGTCTTATCTCTTTTGTCTATTCTTTGTAGGTATTAATTCAGGAGATGAAGCATCTCAATATCTATTAGATCTTTTTGGTTTTTTCATGTTTACATCATTTATTTCATTTCTTTTCTATATTGGTTTTGCTTTAACTGCATTATATCCTGTTTTACAAAGTTTGCGTGATGATATAGCATTTGATGCTTACGAAAAGTTAATGAAAAGATGGGGAGGATATGAATTATATCTGTTTAATGGTGGCTTTCAGCTGCTTATTGGTGGAGTAGTAACAGGTTGTTGGATTCTCTACTCACAATGGGTTGTCATTGGAATGATTGGTGCCTTTACTCTTATCTATGGGTAAGTATCCTATGTCAAGCTCTTTAAATCCTAATTCTTCTTCTCCAATCTTTCCTATGATAGAGTTTGTGTCTTTCTATCAAGAGAGATGTATCTTGCCTTAGATCCTATCACATCAATGCATTTAGGATTATCGAATAGATTTGATGATCGTTTCCGTGCAGAATTATTATCACGTTATTATCTTGAAAAAATCCCTAATACATTACTCAAAGGTGAAAAAGTATTTAAAGAACGACGGGAATCAGATATCTATCGTGAGAAAGTATTACATGCATCACAATTAGATGAAAAGAAACTATTATTAACAATGAAAGAAGAAAGAAAGAAAAGCATTGAATTCACTGCAGCTACCATGAAAGCTATAACTTCAGAGATACCTTCTGATGTTGTTGCAGCTGTTACTGATGTTGCTGGAAAGTGTCTGAATCATCGTCCTTTCACTGCTGGTGTGCCGATTGATAATCAACCAGCCTCTTCATCTGATAGAGATCGTCTTCCAATGACGATTTCTGATCAGTTACATCATCGGGCTCAAGCTGCCCAACAGAAAGTTGCTTTGGATTTACATAAATCTCAGCTCACTCAGAAGTCAGTGTTGATGCTCCCTCCATTGCCTGAATTAAAGATTTGCTTTACTGATGCAAAGTTTCTCCCCTCGGTGCTTCCAAAGCGAGAATGTGAAGATGCTTATTCGAAGATAGAAGCTGCGGGTTGTTTCACGACCAATGACTTCATCACTTTCCTTAATGAGACTAAAGTGTGTGGTAAGGATTGTATATGCGGAGTAACTCCTGGAGATCTCTCCGCTGCTGTGGTTAAACAAGATAGGTTTGTAGACAAAGGTCGCCCATCTTCAACTCTTACAACTTCGCGACCATTTACAGCACAAGATAGCAGCGGTCCTTTAGTGTTGGAGGATGTTGACTCGAATAGGGTTGTATCGATCAATAATGAGGAATTTATCGATGAAGTTTGGATTGATTATTCTTCTTTACATGCTAGTAATTGTCCAACACGTCTTGCTGCATGTTGGATTGCTTCGTTGGAGAAGATGAGAATCCCTATTTTTCCAGCTCAGAAGATTCTTCTTTACTTTAAACCTTACTTACATTAAATAGTACGAATAATCAATCTAAAGAATTGTTTGATGATGGAAAGTGAATTAAATTCCCTCATCAATATCGAAAAAGAAATAGAGAATTTACTTCAATTTGATCCCCATTTTCTTGTTCTATCTATCTTTTCTATCATTTTAAGGTATGTATGATATTTAGATAAATTATTTATTTCCAGAGGTTTTTCTTATTCTTTACCAAAATACTTTTCTTTTTCTTTTCTCTCTTTTTTTTGTTATATTTCACTTTGCTTTATAATCATTTATTTATAGCTTTGTTTTCTTTTTTCTTTTCTTCGTGGTTTTAACTATTAATTCTCGTCTAACGACTCATATCTTTGTCGTATGCACGGTAAAATATTGCAAACACTATTCATTCACTCTCTCTCAAAAGTGAATGATGTCATCATAATAAACATTCAAGAAATCAGAATGGAAGATCGAATATCCGGAATGTGCTGAGATGTGAAAGTTTTGAGTGGAGTGACCTTTGATGATATAGTTAGTTTATTGGATTTTGGTTGAAGGGTAGTGGAATGTTCTCATTGCCGTTCAACTGATAAGAAGGGTGAATTCACTGACACAATCAATCAACCAATCAATCATCAACACTATACTATTACCTTATTATATAGTCTATATAATACTAGACAAAGCGCTCGATTATCCAGAATCAATTACTACGGTACTGTCCTCTGCTGTCCTTCCACTTCCTTAAGAACAGAAAGAGAAGAGAGACAGAGACAGAGACAGAGACAGAGACAGAGACAGAGACAGAGACAGAGAGACGGAGCGAGAGAAGTTTAGATTGTTTTCTAATCTGATTTATGCGATTAGAATTAAGAAAATTCGCAGTGATAGTTATCATAGATATTTTTGGTGATTTATTAACGTGTTTCATATTTTAATTCCAATTTAGAAAGAAAGAATCATTGACACGATCATGAAGAGCCGATTAGTAATAAGATCTGTTTCATTAACTACTGTGTTATTGTTCCTTGCCATTTTAAGCTTTTGTTCGAGCTTTCATCCAATCGAGCAGGTTCGAGCTCTTAGCAGGATTCGCTACCCTTCCTCATCAGTTGACAGTCCCTCTTCTCTCAACGTGCTCACAACCAAAGACAGCATCCTTCCTGAAGTCCCTCCTTCTCCATCTCTACCATCCATTCCTGCTCCACCAGTTCCTGTAACTCAACCAACGAGTGTCCCTCAAACGATCGACTTGTGGTATGATTCAGGTTGTCCGATCTGCAACATGGAGGTTGAATACCTCAAAAAGCGAGATGTCCAGCAGACTATCCGTTTTACTGACATTGCTGATCCGAACCAAAGAGGAAAAGTTCGCTACATCGATGGAATGAAACGATTAAGGGCTACGTTACCCGATCAGCGCGTTGTTGTAGGAAGAGAAGTGTTCAAACAAACCTATGAAGTGCTCGGACTCGGTTGGTTCTTCACTCTCACTCGCTTGCCTCTTCTTGCCTCCGTGATGGATGTTGTTTATGATACCTGGACTGAAAGCCAGTTAAGACTTAAAGGTGAAAATCAACTTGCTGAAAAGTATCGACAACAAGCGGAGATCATTAGAAGCTTGCCACGAACTACCATTGATCCTGTATCTGATCGCGCTTCTTATACCTCCTTGTTAGAAGGTCAAATTGATCTCTTGTATGATTCTGAATGCCCTATCTGCAACATGGAAGTTGAATTCCTGAAAAAGCGTGATATCTACCAAAGAATTCGTTTTACTGATATTTCTTCGCCTTTCTATGATCCGAAACAACATGGAAATGTGCAATATGTCGATGGTATGAAGAAACTTCGGGCTGTGCTTCCAGATAACCGTGTCATCACAGGAGTTGAAGTCTTTCGATACACTTACGATGCAATAGGTCTTGGCTGGGTCTTTGCAGCTACCAAATGGCCAGTGATCGGACAAGTAGCTGACGCAGTTTACGATGTCTGGGCTGAGAATCGTCTTCGAATAACTGGTAGACATGATCTCGCTGAAAAGTTGAAGGCCCAAGCAGAGGCCCTAAAGTCCATGGAGTTGGAGGAATGTGAGAATACTTGTGATTTAGATGATGAAGAAGAGAGTTAGGAAATTAGTGAGTGAGAGGGATTGCAGTGTTTCAAGATAATTAGTTGTTCTGGTAGTTGTAATGTATGTTTATAGCATTCATATCTTTAATCTAAAAGCCGCAACATCTCGCAAGTAGAGAATAACAGAATGCGATTCTATATTAATGAACATCATATTCCCTTTCATATAATCTTGTGAGCTGAACAGGATAATGGTTCACTCGATTGAATAGATGAAATTGCTATCTTCTCGAAGGAAAGAACTGCAAGTGTACTATATATCAAAGTATATAGAGCATTAGAATTAGAATAATCTATACGATCTAATCAATGGCAGCGAATGATCAAGAAAAAACTATACTATAGCGACTGTAATGAAATACAAAAATCTTTTTAGAGCAGAAAACAAGAAAGAAAGAAACGAAGTTATAATGATAGAGCTAAACTCCTTAAAAGGATTTCATATTATTAACATGCTTTTGACTTGATCTCCTTCGATTTCTTAATCCTCTTTTCCCGCCTTGTTGTTGAAAAGAATTGGTGGAAGTAGACAGATCATCATATACATTACGCACAATATCTTCGTATTGAGTTTCAACAAATGTCTCAGAATAGTTACTATTATCTCGATTACTTGAACTCAAAGAAGGAGTAATAGGTGGAGCAGAAGGTTGCAGATAATTAGTGTTAGATAAGGGCTGGGTCTGATAATCAGTGTTCCTGGTAATACTCTCTCGAGAGGACGAAGCTTCTCGTCCTGTGGAAACGGGGAAAGGTCCTATGTTCTGCGGATGTGACTGGTAATAGTCCATGATTTGATTGTTGCCTATCGGATATATTTGTTGTGAGATCGGACTATGGTATGGATGATAATACATAATGGGAGAATTAGAAGGGTAATAGGGTACAGGAACAGGCGTCATCGATGCCGTGGGTGAGACACGAGTGACAATCACGGAGTATGACTGCTGTATGTGGGTTGGTGATACGCTGTAGATGACAGGAGGCGACACTACCATATTATTACTCGTGTTGATAGGAGGCGGGAGTGAGATAGGAAGAGGATGTGAAGGCGGAGGTGAAGGTGAGACTGGAAAAGGATAATATTGATGAAAGGATGAGGATGAAAAAGACGATGACACTGTTATCTCTTTATGAGGCAACTTATCCTCAGTTCTAGTAGAAAACTTTGGAATACTGAGATCACATCTGATCTTCCCATTAAACAGCATAACTGGTGATGATGCGACAGCCCTTCGAACACCATCAACATCAGAGAAATAGATGAAAGCATATCCTCTTTGATTACAGACAAAAGATGACATACTTCCACTGCCTAATGTCTACAGAAGAAATCAACAAATCGATCATAATTAAAAGGACAGAGCATATATAAGATTAATATTACCTCAGAATGTCTCTTGATTACAATATCGACTATCTCGCCATACCTCATACATTCATTCTCTAACACCTCTTCTGTCACTCGACCATGAGACTCAGAGGTCAATGATTCATAACGAACATGAACTTGATATTCACTTGGATGAGCATCAAATGCTTGCATCTTTTGTTGATTGGAATCACAAGCCTCTAGCCTATATGAGATCAACGTGTTTCAGAGAGGATTATACTGTAGCTCACTTTATCCTTCGACCCATAAACTTATGAAGATGAAATCTTTCTATCAGTGCATCTCTTTCTTCTTCTTCCTTACAATCGACGAAACCATGTAATAATGATCTTCCATCACGAGGACTTCTCTTGATTGTAATACGAATATTAGGTGAAGACAAACTATCAAATAATGTATATAAATCTCTTTCAATACAATGATAAGACAAATCTCGAACAATCAAAGAGTATTTGATGTGGAAACGATGATTTTGAGGATAGAGGATTGCATGATGGTTATCATTCCTCTCTTCTTCAGGTTCTTCAATTTCTTCAACTCCTCCTTCCTCTATAGAAGATATCTTCATGCAAAGATCGTCACTCTCTTTCATTAAATATGATCTTGCAATAATATCTGCAATGATGCTTGAATTGCGGTGAATAATTTGGTCGTTAGGGTTATTTTGAATCCGACCTGCCGTCTTTTAATGCGAAAAATGCGATAATTGTCTTCTCGATGAATGCCATGCAATACCATGCAATACAAGGCAATTTAATCTAATATGATTAATATGTACCTATAATCAGATTGAATTAAATCTCTCTGCTTAATATAAGATGATTTATTGCATGATGATTGAAATAATTGGAAGTTGTAGGAGAATTAAGAGAGAAATGAGAAGGGTTCTATTCTTCGGAACTTAAAGAGTCTTTCCTCGTTTATTCTTTTCAAGAAGAGGAATGTCGAGGAAGCCATTGTGATTATAATCTTAAATCACAATAATTGGGTAATGTCTTCCAAAATCTTGTAAACTATTATTATCATCTGAATCGCTTCATAAAGAAAGGATAGTAAGTGCAGAGAGGGGAACGAAGGATGAGGAATAATCAAGGCGGAAAAGTACCAACAACTCTATAATTATCTCAAATCATCCAGATATTTAATAATAACGAACATCACTTCTATTGCTTTATGACTTGTTACGATCTCACTTGTGTTATTAGAGCATCGTTCTTGTGTGCAGGTAACTACATCAGATCTATTTCCTCATTTAACCTTTTCTAATTAATTGTAGAAGCAATCAATCCTCTGACCAGCCTCACTCAAGTAGCCATAACAACAGGACAAAGGACAAGTCATCGGAATAGTCATCGGATTTCTTAAACAATATGCCGCACTCTGTATAATGTGATAATAATGCATATAACCCTTCTTCTCAAGGAATCAAATAAATTTTTGAAGCAGTCTATGGGTTTTCAAATGAAAGTTATCGAAGAAATGAATGTGAATGTGTTAAACTATCATATTATCTTGAAATTCTTCTGTGAAATGATCAAAAGACCACTCCCCCTCACGATTCCAACGAACACGAAATGGGAAAAACCTCCATACTTTCCCTTTGAAATACATCAAATCAATCAACAAATTCATCAAATCACAGCAATACGAACAGTAGAGGAGTTGTTAGTTGTTCGTTGTTTACTCCTCGTCGTCTCTGGCTTTTCGGGGAATTTGGGGAAAACTAATGGTGCACAAGGAAATCTGCTGTTCTTTCGATTCGAAGTAAATATACTATCTAATTTCAACTAATGAATTGGAAAGCATAACAATAAACTATATTATACTTATCGTGACAGCGAATGTATACTTTGAATAGCAGAAATAACAAAATATTTATTTAACTCTTTCCCGGAATAATGAAAGTTGAATACCATCAGTTGGAAAATTCATATTCGAAACAAATAATGTTTTTCACTTAGAGGAAGCACTAACTAATAACTCTATGGAGTTAGTTCGCGCTTCCTCTAAGTTTCTGTTTTTGTTGCTGATTGTTTAAAGAGCAGAAATAACGGCTCTTTAAGTTCTTTCCCTATCTTAATCTTCCTAACACTCTAAATTTGTTGAATGACAATTCGTAAATAGTGTGGATTTCGGATCAAATACTTAGAAATATAATTGATATTACAGCATTCGATATACCCCACACAACAAGAAGATTAAATAAAATAAGAAAGCCGTGCTTTTCGGGGAAATTGGGATAATCTGTGGTATTCTGATTGAGATTAGGAGGAGGTGGAAGAGGCATATCAAAGGAAAGAACTGCAAGTGTACTATATATCAAAGTATATAGAGCATTAGAATTAGAATAATCTATACGATCTAATCAATGGCAGCGAATGATCAAGAAAAAACTATACTATAGCGACTGTAATGAAATACAAAAATCTTTTTAGAGCAGAAAACAAGAAAGAAAGAAACGAAGTTATAATGATAGAGCTAAACTCCTTAAAAGGATTTCATATTATTAACATGCTTTTGACTTGATCTCCTTCGATTTCTTAATCCTCTTTTCCCGCCTTGTTGTTGAAAAGAATTGGTGGAAGTAGACAGATCATCATATACATTACGCACAATATCTTCGTATTG
>VKHI01000387.1:0-29668 GCA_015145745.1 Poterioochromonas sp. DS
AATCCAACAACGTTGCAAAGATGCTGGTGTTTATATGAGATATTTGTTAGTACAACCAGTAAATGTAATTTTCAAGTGCTTTCAAATCATGATTTATATGAAGCAAGTTCTTTAATAGGAATGCTTCAAAAGATTAATATGAAGCAAAGCGAAGCGACGATAAAGCTCGATAGAATTCGAATCTTTCAAATTCTTGAAAAAGAAACAACCTTCTTAGATCTAGATATAGCTGTTATAAAAGCAATGAGAGCTTGGTTTTTACTTCAAAAGATTCAACCATTGGTAGTAGCAGCTTTAAGCTTTATCGGTTTATTTCGTCCAATAGTTCTTATTCTCGCTTTGATCTATACTTTAGGTTTGATATACTATGAATTCAAAATCTTAAAACGATCACAAGCTATTATTCGTTGGCGAATGTATCAAGCTTGGAATACTTTAATTTACAGTTATGGTTTCCTTTTTGTATATTACATGGTAGTTTATAAATTCAGCTTTGACGATGATCAATTGAATGATTATGCAAATATTCTCTCATATTTTATTGTGATTGTAAGCTGCTCTGGATATTTAATACAGATCTTTTTGAGGTTAAGAGATTTCCAATTTGTTATTACTGAGAAGCAAAAAATGATTTCGAGAAAATAAGCGACGAACATTTATGGCCTTTTACTCAAAATTCAGAATTTGAGCATCGTCGCTAGTCTTTCAAGTTTCTTATGTGTACTACCTATTTATAACGAACTTTCTTTTGGGATTAGTTACTTGGAAAGAAGGGTTATTAATCGTGATATCAATACGAGGTGACGTTTGAATTCGTCAAAAGAATGTCTAGCCCTATTTAATACGATGAATTTATGACGCTATGTAGCGTTAACTTCTTTGAAGCCGAAAGAAAGCCGACATATCTAAAATTCAGATGTCGTTGTTAATCACTTAACGCATATGTTTGATAAACTTGAATTATGACGAAAAACCCCAAGAGAAGTGTTCTAGATTGGTGCATACGAGTTGAGTTAAAGTTAATCGAGACTTCTAAACCTTGCAAAATTAATTCCACATTAGAAATTATTTTCTCACTTCTTCTTTTGCAGTTGAAACAAAGAAACACATAGCCTGTCACCGTCTTGCAAACAATTTAAGGAAAAAGAGTCGTAAAAGACATATCAATCTAATTTCAAAGCAAGCTACCCTTATTTCGCCAAGGGTATGAAAAGAATTCCTTCCTTCAATGAAGATATTGATTATATGGGAAATCTCCACACCTTCTGAACTGTTCGAAACAATGTTTAATGGAGTAATTTACAATCCCCATTCATACTTCATGATTCATATGCATATGCTTAAGCATCAATAAAAATATACGGAGAATATATGGGAGTCAGTTAAGTATGCGGTAACATAACCCGAATGATTATGTGAAAAATAGAAGCCTCGAAAGGATTAAAATGCAAGAAATTGAGATGAATCCATCATTTGCAGCAAGTTGCTATGGAATTCGCTTATCATATGTGAAACAATTAATTGAGAATTGGAATATAACTAATGATATGTCCACTGAGCATGTTTGTGAAAACTTTATCAAACCAATAACTCAAGAAGTACGGCTCCCATATTGCAACTACCTAATACAAAGTGACCTTGGTACAGAAGAGGTTAGGAGCCCTGATATTTTTATCTCGCATACGTGGGGAAACCCTTTCAAAAAAGTCATCGAAGTGATTGAATCACAACTAAAAGATAGTAATCTCTTTATTTGGATGGATATATTCTGTCATAATCAACATTTATATCCTGAGGATTTTCAATTTCAGGATTGGATTCAATCTTTTAAAATGATTATTAGAGAGATACGAGAAGTTGGGATTGTCATATTAGACTGGGAGAACCCATCACCACTTAAGAGATGTTGGTGTTTATATGAGATATTCGTGAGTACAACAAATAAATGCAATCTTCAATTACTTTCAAATCATGATTTATCTGAAGCAAGTTCATTAACTGCAATCCTTCAAAGGATTGATATGAAGGAAAGTGAAGCAAAGAATGAAGAAGATAAAACTCGAATCTTTCAAATTCTAGAAGAAGAAACAACTTTCTTAGATCTCGATATAGCTGTTATCAAGGCGATGAAAAATTGGTTTTTATTTCAAAAGGTTCAACCACTTCTAATGGCAGCTTTAAGCCTTATAGGTTTATTTCGTCCAGTGGTCCTTTTGCTCGCTTTTTTCTTTACCTTAGCTTTGATATTCTATGAATTCAAAGTCTTGAAAAAGTCATGGGCTGTTGTTCGTTGGCGCATATCTCAAGCTTGGAATATTTTAATTTCTAGTTCTTGTTTTCTTTATGTTTATTATATTGTAGTTTATCAAATGAGATTTGATGATGATCAATTGAATGATTATACGAATATTTTCCTTTATTTATTTGTGATTATAAGTTGTTCTGGATATTTGATCAAGATTTATTTGAGGTTAAGAGAATTTCAATTTGCTATTACTGAGAAGCGCAACATGATTTTGAGAAGAGATGAACAGCTCGAAACCTTATTAACTTCCAACCAAAATTCAGAATAAAGAGATTAGTCACAAGGTTCGACTGTATCAACAAGCTAATGACATTTCCAGGTCCTGCGAGTGACGAGTATGTACTTAGATGTGCTACTTCTTTATAACGATTAATCGTTCAGTTGGTTTACGTTATTAGGAAAGCAAAGTTGTATAATAATATTAATTAATCATGATAACAAAGCAGGGTGACGTTTGAATTAGTCAAAAAAGAGGAACAAGGCATTGATCAAAAATCAATAATAAGAGAGAAATATTATGAAGATAATGATAATATCTCGATCTACAGATCAAAGCATCATATGCTGATAATAATTTGCCATCCTATTTTAAGGACGAATAAACGCGCCACCATCAATATCAATAGTCGCTCCAGTGATGAATGAATTCTCAAGTAAGAACTGAATAGCATGAGCGACATCTTCAGGCTAGAAAAGGAACATTTTCAAAAGATGCTAAGTTAATAAATTATCAAAAAAGAGAAAAGATGATTACCTTTCCAGCTCTTCCAGCAGGAATAGCTTTGCCAAAGCCTGCGAACATCGCATCACGAGCTTCTTTCGGAATACCATGAAATAACTCAGTATCAGTCAAACCAGGACTAACTGAATTAATTCTTAAACGTGGACCTAGATCGTTCGCTAATCCTTTTACGATGTTGTCTAAAGCAGCATTAACTGTGCCAAGAGCTGCTCCACCTTTTCCTGGGCGCTTTGCCAATGCTCCTGAGGTCAACACAATACTTCCACCATCTGCTAACTTCTCCGCACCAAAAGAAACAGCTGCTAATTGTGCAAAGAATTTTATATCAAATTGTTCTCGAAGTTTATGAAATCCTTCCTCTCCAAGGATTGAAGAGCAGTCATTAGAAGGTCCAGCAGTAATGACAAGGTGATCGAAGTAGCGATTCTATACCAATATTGAGTAAACAGAATAAATGATTTATTTAAAGCTTTTAATATTACCTCATATTGATTGAAAAAATGTTGAACTGATTTTTCATTCGTTAAATCAACCTCAGCAATTTGTAATCGTCGACCAGCATCTGGAGTCTCTCCAGCTTCCTTTAAGATTTCCTCTTTAGCAGCTTCTAACTTGGTTTCATCACGCCCAAGAATATACGTAATAGCCCCAGATCGAAGTGTTGATTTCGCAGTCGCTTTCCCCATACCACTCGAACCTCCAAAAATTACAACTCTTTTACCAGTAAGCATATTAGCTCTCTCCAACAAAGAAGATGAAGAAAGATACAAAGAAAGACAAAGAATAATCGCACTGAAGATATTGTGTATCTTATGAAATATTGAAAGAATTCCAGAGAGAATCGAAGACGAACGTCATTTTCAGAAGATTTTTGTAATTGCATTTCACGCAACTGTGTAGTGAGAAGGTTGGAATGACACTTTCTCCTAATTTTACACTTCTGGTATTATTCTATATGATTGTTGGAAGTGAGTGTTACAAGATAGGAAAATCTTGTCAGATAGATAGCTATTGTTTTGAAGGATTAAAAGGATTTTTCTCATAATAGTCTTTCACTTCAGGAATTTGATAGAATCTCGACATATAACTTTGTAACAGCGGGAATTCATCTAACATTTGATGAGAAATTCCTTCATACAAATTACGTACCGCAAATATGCTTAAACGAGGAACTAACGCAAAGTCCGCAGTTGTTGGATTTGGTGTAGATGCCAACCAGCCGGTTTTTGATCGTTTCAGGAAGGAATCAAAATAACGAAAATGTTTCGGCAGTATCTTCTCTGTAAGTTCTTTTCTCGATGCTAAGATCTGCTCCTTCGTCACTGTATTAAAGCCGACTCGATCTATAAAATACGTCAACAGAATGAAAGGAAAATCTATTGAAGAACTTACGAGGAAACCTCGAAGCGTTGATTCCAATCAGCATGTCGTTATGCTGATCAACTAATGCATCGATCAAAGCAGCTAGTTCTAAGTCGTTTTTAGGGTAAAGTCCACTATGGATCCCGACATATCTTAAAATAGCTGCACTTTGATAAAGCGTTACCTGTTTGTCGGGGATCTCCAAAGCAGGCAACTGATCAAAAGCGAATGTACCTTGAGTTGCCTTTTGAGAAAAGTCTGCTCGAGACAATCGAACATCCTCGAACGGTATTTTACCATAGTGAAGCGCAAGACGAATTCCCTCAGCCTAAAACAATCGTAACATCAGATTTTTCCCACCACTTCTAAGAAAATCATTACCCTTCCTGGCATATCAAAATAAATCAAACGTAATTTTGAAGTAAATTTATTCATATTTGCTCCAATTAACGTAAAAAATGATAGCAAAATCAAAATAATTATTCTCATTATGAGATATAGCGTAAAATTAAACGAAATGCCTTGGCGCTTATGCATATATGTATGCAAAGGGAGATGGTTTAGATAGTTTTTCTATGAATCAAAAAAGAAACAAACACAAATTCACTTTATTAATTGAAAGAAAAAAAACAGATTTATCTCATTACTCTCTTGTCTTTTGATTGACGATACTTAACAATTTCTTCACAATATTTTCAGTCGCTATTTCGGCTTTCATACCATCCTCTCCCTTCACTAACCATATAGGAGTACCAAAGTGATTCTGTTGATAGAGGTAATCGATAAATTCTTCTCGTCTCTTCGATTGAGGGTAGCGAATAGACTGCCACTGTGGACGATTTGCTGGAATCTTAATAAATCCAAGATAATCTTGTTCTTTCCATTGAGCAGCGATTGACATTGGGAATAATCCTCTCTTTAATGCAGAATGTTTAACATGAAACTGAACATTCTCTAAATCTTCTTCTTTCGAACAAGCATCATTCCATCTCTTTCGTAAATTGAATAAAATATTGCTTACAGCACGAGAAACTCTTTGATTATTTTGAGTTTGAGTTTTCACTTCAGGTAAAGAATCAACACCAGCCTTTTCTAAGATAACCAGAAGCGATTTCGATGGGAAGGTATCTAACCACTCGAAGAATGCTGCAAAGGTTTGTTGCTGGGTATCAGCCATCTTTTCATTTTCAAATGCAGCTAAATCTGCAATATTTCGTTTAGAAGAACGTTCGAAACGATTATAACGGCGAACAATTAAAGCTAATAAATCAAGAAATCTCTCTTTCTCTTTCTCTGTCATTTCATCAATCGCATCGTAAGATAATAGAGGAATACTTCTCATGACATCTTCCAAAACCTATAAAGGAGAATTCTTACATTAGATAAAAACAAGAATGGAGATAATACTTACCCATGGTAAATCAGCTTTAATTGCTTTCATTGTAAGATCAACAAGCAACTCTCGAGTGCCAGGTTTTAGATTCTTCAAAGAAAATTCCAACTTACTTAGGGAGTTTACAAGTCTAGCGGTTGATAATGGAGTGGCCTGAGTCGATCCTACCCGCAGAATATTCGCCTCCATTACAGCAGGAATATCGGAGTTGTTCGAAGAGAATGGTAGGTAAAGATCCGCTAATCTAAGTAAATATGAGTAAAACACAAGGAAAATTCTCATGCACTCTCCTAAAAATCACTTACCCTTTCAAGATTCTACTCAAATCATTAGCATTACCACAACTGTTAAGACTTGCGATACTCGCATTTAAAAGCAATGGTCTTAATTTATCTGACATTGAATTCCATCTTATATTAGATTCAGCTAATGATTGTAATAAAGTATATAATTTTCCATCTTCACTATCTTTTTCACTTTCTTTCTCAAGAACATGTGTTAACTGTTGCGTCATTTTCTCATAAAGTAATAAATTATCTGTCCAATCATAATTTAATAAAGTAAAAGTTGATAATAAATAACTTAATGTCCTGCTTGTATATTCAGGCTGATTGATAGTTGGATAATTGGTTAATAATACTCTCATTAATGAAGTTTGAATATCTGTTGGAAGAAGATTCCATTTATAGTTCATTCCAGCAAACCTAGAGAAGACAGAAGAATTAAGATTTATATCAATAGAAGTTCTTATAGAAGAGTGAACTTACCCTGCTAACACAGATGTTACAGTACGGAAAGAAAAATTTGGAGAATTGGATAAAATTGTTTTAAACATTGCTAATTGTAATGTATCAGACATTTGAAAATACTTCCATTTTGATTTGCCGATATTATAAATAAGACTACCAAGATCACGTTCATCAAATGCTTCTGATAAAATTTTTTCTAATTTTGCAGTATCATCAGCATTTAATGTTGTAGAGGAGGATGAAGAAGAATCTTGATATAAACGATTTCTTCGAATAAATAATTTTTCTAATATATGATTCATCATATGAGTTCTAAATTGTTTTAATGTTTCATCATCAATGGTACGATAGATTTCAAGATTAGAACATGCATGCATTAAATCTGATATCATACTTAAACTAAAATGCTTTGATCGATAAATTAAAGATGTAAATAATGTATTACGAAAGCTTAATGGTAAATCTTGATAGAGAAAACCAAATTTTCCTAAACTAATAATAATAATAATGAAAGAAGGGTTAGAGAAATAGGAAATCAAAAGGAAAAAGGAATTACTTTGTAGTAAGAAATATTAGTTGTGTAAAATCTAGTCGATCAATATCTCGTGATAGTCCGAGGATGAGGTCAACCTTAGTACCAGCAGGAAGATCTTCCTTCTTCATTTGAAGAAGCGTTGCTTGACGAAGCCATGATCTCATGGACTAAAGGAAGAGGTGATAAATAAACTTACACTTCTTATATCAGAGGAAATACTTACGAATGTGGCAGGATTGTACTGCAGTGCTTGTTTTAACCATTTGACATAAACTGCTTGTAATGTCGGAGAGAGATTCTGAGGTCCACTTTGAACCAGAAGGAATTCTGCAGAGGCAACAAAATCACGTGCAGATTCGAGGGTATTTTTGGGCTTCTCTTCGCCTGTTGAAAGAAAATCTTTGTCGTATTTCTCAATTGCTGATAGGAGAAGAAGTCTTGATTCAAGGGGAAAGATGTTCCAATCGATTGCTAAAACTTTCATCGCCTTTAAAAATTGTAAATAATGAGGCATAGATTCAATAATAGCTTCTAATTTAACTTTGCTGATCGCGAGGTGAACTAAATGTGTCTCCTGCCGAGTGAGTGGTGCATAGCCTGCGATTCTTTTTCCTTGAGACCAGGTTGAAAGCAATGATACAAGAATACTTTCAGAACCATAATCATATAAACTATTGATGAATAATTCCGCTTCATTATCCTGTAAGTGCTTCGCAGTTGTGGAGAGATCATACTTTGTAAGACTATTCAATAGCTCTGTGTGCATGCTCTGTCCTCCAGAAGATCCAACACTTTGGGATTTATAAGCTTTCCAAATATCCTGAAATTCATCTAGTACGACAAATTTATCTGCTTTGACATTCTTTTCCTTGGAAAATGCAACTTTTTTCCTCTGTAATGGAACTTCGGTCGCAAACGATCTCAAAAATCCTTTCAATACCACGCCATCCATTACAACATCTTCTCTTAATCTCTTCTGTTGCTCTTTCACCATCGCTCTTCCAAAGCGTGGAGCTACTGCTCTTATTGCTCGAAACATGATTTAGTGGTTCTTCCAATAAATTTTTAGAAAATGATGCACTCTCGATTATCGCGATAGAGGAGAACGGTGCACAGTTTTCACGATCCAGTTTGCAAAATGGCAAAGATGAACTATTCTCTTTTTAATGATAAAAATGAAGAGAAAGCAGAATTTAATCAATATTGGTATTCACCCTATACTATTAGTCAAATGGTAGAAGAAGTTTTAACTTTAAGTGGGAAAACTGCATTGATTTCTACTCCTTCAATCTATTTCTCGATTCCTGAGGAAGCAAGAAAGAATTGTTATCTCCTTGATGTAAGTTGAATTCTTTTTCATTTTCATTCCTTTAATGAAAGATATTTCCTTTAGTTTGATCGTGCTTTTGGTACTGATCCTCGATTTATCTTTTATGATTTCAATGAACCAGAAAACATTTCATCGGAATTTCATCATATTTTCGATAATGTTGTAATTGATCCTCCTTTTATTACTGAAGAAGTTTGGAGAAAATATGGGACTACAGCAAAGTTATTATTGGTTCCAAATGGTGGTAAGACTCTTTTTCTGCGTTATTATCTCCTCTCATTCATCTGTTCGCCCTTGACAGGTAAAGCGATCTTAACTACGATTCAAGAAAATAAAGATCTTTTACAAGAATTATTCTCTGCCACTCCAACGGTAAGAGAAAAGTGTTTCTTGACACTTTTCAAGGCTCATTACAATTTATATTAGGCTTTTCTACCGAGTATCCCAAACCTTGTCTACCAATACAACCTCTATACCAACTATGAATCAGTAACGTTTTCAAAACCAAACCCAGAGATTCCTGTGTAAATGAATGACATTTCTAGTTATCAAGTGGTATCATTTTTAAAAGATAGAAAGCTGTTCTGATGCTGAAAACACACACTTCACTTTTTTGTCAAATCTTTGTTTTTATTGTGTGTCCGCGAAACTTTACAAATATTTGGAATATACTAATTAGCTTCCTACTAATTTTCTTCATCTCACTTTCAGCAATAAAATATCAACTACGAGAAGAAAGCTCTGGAGAGAGGGGTTATTAGTAATCCTTCTCGAAATGCATTTACATTTTCACACTTTTTTGAAAAGATCAGAATATTTCTCCCCACAAATACTTTCATCTGACACAGCAACGTTAAGGTGCGAGGTAAGAGATTACAACATCGTGATGATTTGAGAGTGTGCGCAAAAGCATAGACGCACAAAAGCACGGTTTTATGAACAAGCGAAGTTTTATCTTTGATGCAGCAATTCAATGCAATTCGTCAGTATTTACAGAGTGAATATGAAAAAGAATATAAATTTTATGAAAAATATCATCAGCATAAATGGAATGCTTGGATTCATTTCTTCTCAATTCCAATAGAATGGCTCGGTGCATTACTTTGTATCGCAGCTATCTTTCCAAAACAGTATCGACTTGAGGAAGGAATCTGCGTGATAATTGCTCTTATTCACCTTCTACTATACACACCTAAATTTACCTCATTCATTTGTGCAAGTATACATTTGACATTCATACTCCTCATTAATAACCCACCCCGTGAATCCGTTATATTCTCTATCATAATCACCCGACTTTCATTACTACTCCCGTTAGACAGACAACAAACTTCTTATCTCCTTCTTGGAATATTTCTTCAAGTCATTTCATGGTTTTTCCAAGTAGTAATTGGTCATTTTTTGATTGAAAAGAATTCACCTGGTTTTACAAAGAAGTTCACATTTCTTTCAATGATTTTCTCTGTAATGTTAGCAATCGATCGCCCAACTCGGAGGTTTATTGAGAAGCAAAGTTGATAAGCTGAGGATCAGTCAAATCACGATAACAGACTCAAAGTAGATAAAAGGGTTCAAATTATTAGCAATTAACGAATAAACAGACTGAAATAATAAAAATCAAAGAATTGAAGACAAAAAGTGCTCTATAAAATATACCTTTATACAACTACCATCTCAGTGAGTCCCAGTTCTGATCCAACTGAAGACTTGAATGTATTCAAAACAGAAGATAATTCAGAAATGAATAAATACAATCTCAATCCTCCAAACACGACAATAATGGAAAATAGAAGAAATAACTCTAATGATAACCACTTATATTTACCGGAAAACAGTGTTTTTAATCGTTCTCCATCAGTGAATGATTGCCATTCTTCTTTCTCATGTTCTTTCAAGTAAATTGAACCTAATCGAAAGACTGGACCTAATCGCACTGCTGTATATGCAATATGTCCAATGGCAGAATAAGCAAATGATTCACGAATATCTGATCGAACGAAACAAATAATTAAAAGAAGGAACATAAAACCAATTCTTAAATAAGCTAATATCCAACTGAAGGAAGATAAAGTTGAAGGCTCAACTCTTCCTCTCAATACTAATACTGAATGTCCAAACATACTTATTGTTCGCCACAGTGCTGTGAGAAGGATCTCTTCTGGTCGTGTAATAAATAAAAAACTTGCCACGTGATGTAAGTAACTCTTAGACGTTTGACTGAAGTTATCCATAATGGTATCAGTCTTTTTATTGGCTAATATCATTCGATTTAATAAAGATAATAGGAAAAATTTACTGATAATAAGTTGTGCGATGATGAATAGGTATGAACTATGATAATACATTGCAACGCCCATTAAACCAGCCGCTAAACCGTCCACGCCATGCATCATCGATAAAACATTTCGAAAGGTGCTTGATTTAACGAAGGCACTATCTTTAAGACCAAGGAAATCTGTGAGTATACACATAATGTAAGAGAAAACTAAACTTTTGATAGCGAAGCCCCAAGCTTCATCATAATGTCCTCTCTTAATCGTCTCTACGTATTCGTTACGATGAAGAAAAAGGAAACTTCTCCATAAAATCTCACATAACACCAAGAAGCAACATGCATGCACAATAAACTTAATCGCGTCGTCCATTTGTTAGTGCCGGCCAGGATTCAGGATTCGCTCAACTCTACGAAGTGTAAGAGATTTTTCTCTACAGTTCACTCAAAAAATGCGACTTGCAATTGAATTGTGTCGATAGCAGTGAATAGCCAATGGTTCAGAGAATGTTAATTCCAATGAAAAGAATCCGTTCTGAAGTCTGAGATGTAATTAGGAATCGTGAATCTTGAATCAAGTTCAACTCATGACTCTTGTTACAGTAGGGCGGGGTGGGGTGGGCAGGCAGGGGCATGAGGATTATAAAAACTCGAGAAATAAGAAATTCGAGAAAACTTTCTGCCGTTACACATAACAGCTGAAACCGCTAATTCAAACAAATTGCAACAGAAACATCTTGAAACATCTGCGCTATTCTTGATCTGATTATTCCTTGTGTTGAGGCCGCAGATTGTTGATTTTATCCACTTATTTAAATATTATAATTTAGTGAATTTATTGATTTGTGAATTTTTTATTCACAGTAGTAGTATTCAATTTTTCCGTATATTGAACTTGTTTGTCAAGAATGGCTGATGATAAGGATGTTAAGGCCGATAAGCGACTCGATTACTTTAAAGATCGTATTTCGCAAGGCTTTCCAAAATTAGCTGGTTCTAAGTTAGATAAGCTTCTTGCTGCTGATGAGGTCAAGTAAGTTTTCTCTTTCTTAATTTGAAATATTGGTTTTTGAACTCTTCCGATCTGTAGGGAAGCTGTTATGCAGTTTTGTGAAGATGAAAGTCGCCGCTGCTTGATTGTACCTGAAAGTATGAAGTTGGACTTCACTATCCCAACTAAATCAAGAGGAAAGACTTTAATGTTTTTAAAATTAGAACCGTGCACAATCGCGTTAGACAAAGTCAATTCTCAGTTGACAGTTTTGGAATTAGGTCCTAATCCATTTGAACATTTGGAGCTGTTGGCAAATGAAATCTTCTTGCCTGTTTTGTCTAACCCACAAAACCAAGCGAAATGGGGCGAAGTTCCTACTCGAGAGATTATGGATCGATTCCACAACTTTTTATCCAGTACTACAATTCTTTGTGGTCAGATTAAAGGCGAGACCCGCCTACCTATGCCACCAATCGATTTAAGTGGTGGTCCATCGACAGGAAAGAATCGCATCTCCTTATTGGAAGGTGCAATCATTACCTGGACCAAGCAGATTCGATCTGTTCTCAAGCAAGATCCGGAATCACAATTAAAACAGGGAATGCATCCAACCCCTGATGTTGAAATTGAGTTTTGGAAGAATAAAGCCAGTAATTTGAATTCAATTTTTGAGCAACTGCAAGGACCGCGTATTCGTCGTGTTTTGCGTGCATTAGATCAATCAAAATCAACCTACTGTACCACATTTGCTCGTTTATGCAAAGAAGTTTTTACTGCAAGAATGGAGGCAAATGATAATACTAAGTATTTACGCACTTTGGAGTATTGGTTCCAAGCGTTAAACTCCGAAGATGATTTCCCAAAGACAGTAGAGCTTTTTAAGCCCATGTTACACATTATTTTATTGATTTGGAAGAATTCTAAGCATTATAACGTCCCTGCGCGTCTTGTTGTATTGATGCGAGAGATTTGCAACTCCTTGATTAAGCAGGCCACGAAATACGTGAGTGGTGAGCAAATTTTCGCTATGATTGAATCTGAAGAGGCCAATCAAGCAGTACAAATGTTGAAAACGACTTTGCATGTTTGCGGAACATTCAAGAGCACATACTTTGACTATAAGAACACTGCTAATGCTGAGTGTCCTGCAAATCCTTGGAAAATTCAGAATAACGCCTTATTCATGAGATTGGATTCCTTTTTGGAACGTTGCCATGACATATTAGATTTGACACAAACCATTGTTCAATTCTCTAAATTAGCGAAGATTGAAGTGGGTGGAACCAAGGGTAAATCGTTAACTGCTTCGATTAAACAAATTTATGAAGATTTCCATCACGCTGTCGCTAAATTTAAGGCAGTACCTTATGATATTATGGATGTTGGTGCAAAAGCATTCGACGATGATTTTTACGATTTCCGATGTTCTATCAAGGAATTAGAGCGACGCCTGGGAGCCGTTGTCTCCTTAGCCTTTGATGACTGTTCCAATGTTTATGGTAAATTCAAGTTATTGGACTCCTTCGAGGGTCTTCTTGAGAGACCAATTATTCAAGATGAGCTTGAAAAGAAATATATTGGGCTGGTGCAATCGTATGGTCAAGATTTAAAAACGGTGCAGGAACTTTTCTTACACTATCGTGATAACTGCCCAATCGCTTGGAATTTACCACCTATTGCCGGTGCCTTAACATGGTGCAGAGGATTGGTCGAGCGTATTGAAATTCCTTACGTCAAGCTGAATCAATTAGAAAAATCCATCCTGGAAAGAGAAGAAGCAAAAGAGGTTTCTAAAGTCTATTTAACAATAAAAGCATCGTTACAAGAGTTTGAGAGTCAGAAGATTGAAGAGTGGGGAAGAGATGTCGAGCAATCTTCGCATTCCAAACTGAAATTACCACTTCTTACTCGAAATCCTGAAAATCGTCTCTTATCCGTAAATTTTGATCCAGCTTTAGTCAGGCTACTTCGAGAAGTGAAATATTTCTTGTTGCTCGGATTAAATGTTCCTGAAACTGCTTTAGAAATTTACCAGCAGGTTGAAACATTCCGTGCCTGGACTGGCAATCTGGACTTGATTGTGAACATGAATAATGATGTCTTGAACATCTTGCTGCCCGTAGAAAGACCCTTGGCATTACCGTATCTCACAAAATTCGATACGGTCATTGAGAAAGGTCTTGCAACCATGAACTGGAAGTCGTCAGGAATTACTGAATTCATTGCTGACAGCATGGAACAAGTAAAAGCTGCCTCTGAAGTTGTTCGCTCAATGAAAAATAACTTAAAAGGTGTCAATGATCAATTGCTCAGCTATAACAAACCGCTTTTGGTCCGAAAGACAAAACCAGTCCTAAAAGATGAATTTGAGAAAGATCATAAGAATTTTGTCAAGGAGAGATATGGAGAGATCAAAGAAGGTGGCAAAAATGTTCACAATATGGTAAAGGACACAAACAAAGTGTTACGTGTTTCAAATGCGTCAAACGACTGGAAGGCTTATGTTGACTTCGTGAATAACGTTGTTGTTGATGGCCTCGCTAGAGTTGTTTACACATCTTTAGATTATCTGTTTGAACAAATTGACCCAACTACTATTGCCAAGGAAGATAAATTACCTTTAATCGAAATTAAATTAGATCTCGTCTCAGTTAAGACTGATGACATCAGACGTGATGAAGTGCGCTTTATCCCAGATCTAAAGGAAAACAATGGTAAAGGTGTTCGGGATTTGGTCAATAATTGGATCGGATCCTTTTTTAATATCGCCACTTTAATTAAGCGATTAGATAATGAAGGAACTTATTTACGCGAAATACACGCTGACCACAATGTAAAAGTGCTGCTTGCCATAATCTATGAGACTTTGGAGAAAAATGAACAAAGTTGCTTGAATGTATTAAATCAATACGAGAAATACAGTTATCTGTGGTTAACAGATATGCAAGAGTATTTTAAGAAGTTCCTTGAAGAAGCGACCATTCTAACTCCAAATAATCAATATTTACCTGATTTGGAGAAGTTTGCCGCTGCCATTGTGAAGTACGAACACATTCGCGAGACTATTCAACACTTCCAATCTCCTATGGATGTTGGATGGCTTCGTATTAATACACAACCAATAAAGTCACAACTAATCACTTGGACTTCAAAGTGGATCGAGCTTTATATTAGTCATTTAAAAGTCACCATTCATGAGAAGTTGGCTGCACTTGATGTTTTTATGATTCAAGTCTCAGGAGGTTTAGATCTAGAGGTTACAGAAAATACATCAACCGAAGGAAAGAATGCTTTGATGCATGTCATGGAAGACATCCGCGATGTCCGCAAAGCTATCGATGCTACTCGAGAAATGTTCCAACCTCTCCAGGAAGCTTTAAACATCTTAAAAGCTCACGGTGTTGACTTGGCGACGCTCGAGAAAATTAACGGTAAATATGTTCAGGATTATCTTGATGATGCGCCGTTAGCTTGGGATACCGTTGTGAAAAAGACCTTCCGCAAGAAGGAGGATATCTTGCCTTTACAACTGTCGGAAGTGGAAAATTTGAAGATAGACCTGGAAAGTTTTTATGTTTCAGTGCGTGAGTTTAGAAATAAATTCCGCGCTCAAGCTCCTTTCACATTCACTGGATCTCCTAATGATGCCTACGCACAAATGGATAATCATGCCCATGAATTAGAGAGAAAAGAGAGAGAAGCAAAGCGATTTAATGAATTAGAAGAATTATTCGAACTTCAGGTTTCCAAGTATAATGAAATGGGCGATACGCGCGTCGAGCTAAGGCTATTAAAGCAAGTTTGGGATATGAAAGCGCTCGTTCATTTTACTTATGATTCGTGGAACAGCCAATTGTGGAATGATATTAAAACTGATGATTTAGAAGATGTTAATAAAGTTCTACTTAAAAATTTAAGAAAGATGGGTAGTGATACACCTGTTGCTAAAGGTTGGGTCGTCTATCGATCAATTGAAGAGATGATCAAGAATATGTCCATTGTTCTGCCTTTAATTAACGAGCTGCACAGTCAGGCCATGAGAGATCGTCACTGGAAGTCGTTGGCCAAAGTTTGCGGAGTTAAAGCAATCGATCCGAATGACCCAAAATTCACCTTTGAGGATATGATCGCGTTGAAGCTTCATGAACATACAGAAGATGTCGAAGAAATTGTTGAAACTGCAGCCAAGGAATTAAAAATTGAACGAAAATTACGTGACATTGAAAATATTTGGCGTGATATGTCTTTAGAATACATTCCACATAATGATACTGAAATGTTCTTGGTGAAGTTAAGTGAAGAAGTCATTGAGAATTTAGAATCCCATCAGTTAGAATTACAGACTATGATCGGTATGGGCAAGTTTGTTGATTTCTTCAGAGATAAAGTCCTTCACTGGCAAGGTACTTTAGGTTCTATGGAAGATGTCCTCAAAGTTTGGGTAAATGTAACTCGATCCTGGGCTGCTTTGGAGAGTATTTTCTTGGCTTCTGCTGATATTCGCTCGCAGTTACCTGATGATACCAAGAGATTCGAAGGCATTGATTCTGAGTTCAAGGAATTAATGAAAGATGCAGTTAATGTTCCAAACTGTATTCAAGTCTGTTTGGTTGATGGTCGACAAGAGGCGTTAGCTTCGATGATGGCGCGTTTAGATCAATGTCAAAAGTCGCTGAATGAATACCTTGATCAGAAAAAGAAAATTTTCCCTCGATTTTACTTCGTTTCCAACGTCGCCCTTTTGGATATGTTGGCGAATGGAACCAACCCACCAAAGATTATGAAATATTTAGGTGATTGCTACGACTCCCTTGACGAATTAGTTTTTGTTAAAGACGAACAAGGTAATAAGAACATTAAACTGGCCAATGAAATGGTCGCCAAAGATAAAGAAAGATTGATGTTAGCTGAGCCTTTCCCTCTCGAAGGAGAAGTGGAAAGATATCTGAACAACCTCACTGAAGCAATGCGCTACACCTTGAAGCTTAAGATGCAGGATGGTTATCATACTGCTGGTAACTGGGAAGTGGATAAACCACGTCATGAATGGCTCTTTTACTACCCCGCACAGACTGTCGTCACCACAACTCAAATTTATTGGACTGAAGAAACAGAAACCGCCCTTGAAGATTTGTCTGGTGGACAAGAAGATGCTGTTAAGAGATACCTTGCGGTTTGCGACCAGCGCCTGCAAGAGCTTATTAAACTTGTGTTAGGCCAACTGTCAAAGGGGGATCGTGTGAAAATTATTACTATTATCACCCTGGATGTGCACGCTCGTGATGTTATTCAAAAATTAATTGACGAGAAAGTTGAAGGATTAGAAGCTTTCTTGTGGCAACAGCAACTTCGATTTTACTGGTTGGCTGGAAACCTTGACACCGAAATTCGTATTTGTGATTATCGCACAAAATATTTCTACGAATGGATTGGAAACACTGGTCGCTTGGTCATTACGCCATTGACAGATCGATGCTACGTTACTTTAACGATGGGTCTGCGTCTCTTCCTCGGTGGCGCTCCAGCTGGTCCTGCGGGTACTGGAAAGACCGAGACCACAAAGGATCTTGCTCGTGCTTTAGCTCTCCCTTGCTATGTGTTCAACTGCTCCGATCAGATGAATTACCAAACCATGGCTGATATTTTCCGTGGTCTTGCTCAAACCGGAACTTGGGGTTGCTTTGATGAGTTTAATCGTATTTCTATTGAAGTGCTTTCTGTCATTGCTACCCAAGTCAAAACCATTCAAGATTGTTTAAAGAAGTTGGCCATTGTTGCTAATCGTGAGCCAGAATTTCAGCATTTGCCTCCTGGTTTACCTCCAGTCAAGCTTGGAAACTTTATTTTCGAAGGTGACTTAATTTCCTTAACTCCTACTTGTGGATTTTTCATCACCATGAACCCTGGTTATGCCGGCCGAACGGAACTTCCTGAGAACTTAAAAGCTCTTTTCCGCTCATGCGCTATGATTCGCCCAGACTTGAAGCTTATCTGTGAGAATATGTTAATGTCTGAAGGTTTCCAAGCCGCTCGTGTCTTATCGATTAAGTTCGTTACTTTGTACGAATTGTCGTCCGAATTACTTTCAAAACAAGCACATTATGATTGGGGTTTACGTGCAGTCAAGTCTGTGTTGCGTGTTGCTGGTTCGTTGAAGCGTGGAGAGCCTGACAAAGGCGAGGATGAATTACTCATGCGTGCTTTGCGTGACTTCAATACTCCAAAAATTCCTGCGCAAGATACTCCGATCTTTTTGCGCTTAATTGCAGATTTGTTCATGGGACTAGAGGCGCAATTAAAAGTTAATGACAAGTTGAAAGAAGTTGTGCAAATTGTTACGAAAGAGGAGAAGTACCAACCAGATGACGGATTTGTCTTGAAAGTGTTGCAATTCCAAGAATTACTGGATGTGCGTCACTCGGTTATGTTATTAGGCCCAACTGGTTGCGGTAAGACGACTATTTGGAAAACTTTGGTCAATGCCCACAATTGGGATATGGAAAAGATGTCCTACAAGTCCAAGCGAACTTGCGTTTATGAAACGGTTAATCCTAAAGCAGTAACTGGTGACGAATTATACGGTTATATGACCCTCTCCAAAGATTGGAAGGACGGAGTCCTTTCTATCATTATGAGAGGTATGGCGAAAAATGTGGCTGAGCAAGGTTTTCATGATCACCAAACCTATAAATGGGTCGTTCTTGATGGCGATATTGATGCAGTTTGGATTGAGTCTATGAACACCGTCATGGATGACAACAAAGTTTTAACTCTTGTGTCAAACGAGCGTATTCCGTTATCTGACGCGATGAGAATGGTTTTCGAAATTAATTCCCTCAAGAATGCAACTCCAGCCACTGTGTCGCGTGCCGGAATTTTGTACATTAACGAAACTGATATCGGTTGGAGGCCGTTTGTTGAAAGTTGGTTACAAAAGAGAGAAATGACGGGAGCCGATCCATCTGGTATCGAAAAGCAATGTTTGCGATCCTTTTTCGATAAGTATATCGAGGCCACAAACGAGTCGGTACGAAAAGGGTTCAAGGAATGTACGCCGATGTATCTACTGAATAAAGTTTGTACTATCGTGTATTTGATGGAGGGATTGCTGGAATCTATTCCATACGAGAAGAAAGCTATTGATTTGATTGAGAACTTGTTCATTTTCTGCGTGATGTGGGCCTTCGGAGGTCCGATGGTGGTTGATAAAGCCGGTGATTTCCGAAAATTCTTCTCTGAAACGTTCTCAATGACTTTCGGACAGAAGTTCCCGAAAGAGAAACAATGCTTTGATTACGTTTGGTCTTTCCAAGAGGATACTTGGGTGGAATGGTCGACCCGAGTCCCGGCTTATCAAGCAATTCCTATTGGTACTGCTCCTGGAGAAACTCCATTCACTCAGTTATTCGTGCCAACTTCAGATACTGTGCGTTTAACTTACTTAATGGATATGTTGGCAAGGAAAAGCAGACATTGTATGTTAGTCGGATCGGGTTCGGGCAAGACTTCTATTATAAATCAATACCTGCAGTCTTTAGATAAAGACGTTGACGGATTCTTGTCTACTACGATTAATATGTCATACTACACGGATTCGAAGCGTTTACAGCAAGAATTAGAGCTTCCTATCGATAAAAGATCTGGTAGACGTTATGGCCCACCTGCGTCAAAGCGTTTGATCTTCTTTATTGATGATATGAATTTGCCCTACATCGAAACTTATGGAACTCAGAACGCAATTGCATTGCTCACTCAGCACATGTCGTACGGAACCATCTTCGATCGTGCAGATCTTGGATTAAGAAAAGAATTAGTTGACATCCAGTATATTGCCGCCATGAACCCAACCGCCGGTAGCTTTACCATCTGCGAGCGCGCCCAGCGTAATTTCGCAACCTTTGCCTGTCTAATGCCTTCAAAGCAAGACTTAACGGTCATTTTTAAATCCCTAATGGCGGGACATGTTATGGGTTACCCAAATGCAGTTGTGGACAGCGTCGATAAAATTGTTGAGGCTTCTTTAATCCTTTACGACGATGTCTGCAAGAAGTTCCTTCCATCTGCTGTCAAATTTACATATAACTGGAATTTACGTGAATTAACGAATGTGTTCCAAGGCATCTGTTTAATGAAGCAAGGTGAATACAATACTTTTAGTGATGTTGTTAAAATTTGGATGCACGAATTCGCTCGTGTCATCTCAGATCGTTTTTTCAACATTTCTGAGTTAGAAGTTTACGAGGCTCTCTTACGCGAAATTATGAAGAAGCAATTGGGTATTTCCAATCAAGACGAATACTTCGCCGCACCTATTATTTTCACAAACTTCGCTTCTTCTGCGACCGGCTCATACCTGCCAGTTGCAAGTATGGAGGCCTTAAAGAAAGTTGTAGATAACAAGTTATTTGAATACAATGAGTCCAACGCTATGATGGATTTGGTCTTATTCGAGCAGGCAGCAGAGCACATTGCAAGAATTTCTCGAATTATTGCAAATCCTTCTGGAAATGCCATGTTAATTGGTGTTGGTGGCTCCGGTAAACAATCTCTTTCTCGTTTAGCTGCGTTTATTTCAGGTTACGAAGTTCGACAATTGCAAATTACAGGTTCTTTCCGCGTTGACGATTTATTAGAAGCTTTCCGTGAAATGTTTAAACAAGCTGGTGTGAAAGGCATTCAAATTCTTTTCTTGATGACTGATACTCAGGTCGTAGACGAACGATTCTTAATTTACATCAACGCCATTTTAGCTTCAGGATGGATTTCTGGATTATTCCCTAAGGATGAAATTGACGGCATGTTAGGAAACCTTCGTAACGAAGCGAAGGCTAATGGAATTCCCGATATGCCAGAAGCCATGATACAATTCTTGATTAGTCGTGTTAAGACAAATTTAAAGACTGTGCTTTGCTTTTCTCCTGTCGGCGATATTTTCCGCGTTCGTGCTCGTCGTTTCCCTGCCTTGATCATGAATACTTGTATTGATTTCTTCCACCCATGGCCAAGAGAAGCTTTGATCTCTGTCGCTTTCAAGTTCTTGGGCGACGTTGATTTACCAACCGCTGAAATTCGTAACCAATTGGCTATTCACATGGCTGAAGAACACTTATCTGTTACAGATCGCTCACAGAAATATCTGCAGACTCAAGGCCGTTATAATTATGTCACTCCAAAGTCGTACCTTGAGTTGATCGGTTTTTATAAGTACCTTTTGGATTTAAAGCGTGCCGCAGTAACAAAGCTGATTGATCGCTTAGATGTTGGTTTATCCACTCTTCGTAAGACTGCTGCAGATGTGGCCGAGCTTCAAATTGATTTAACCCATCGTTTGGAGTTAGTCGCTGAAAAGCAAATTGCTACAAATAATTTATTGCAAGAGATTGGTGTGCAACGCGCTGACGCTGATGTGCAAAACGAATTAGCGAATGCCGAGGCAGGAAAAGCTTCTATTGCATCTGAGGAAGCTGCTCGAATCGAAAGCCAAGCAGAAACCGAATTAGCCCAAGCTAAACCCGCCATGGAAGCAGCAAAGGAAGCTGTTGACTGCTTATCAAAGAATATGTTAACAGAGTTGAAATCTTTGTCTGCACCTCCATCAGGTGTCGATTTAATCACTTCTGCCTGTTTGATCTTAATCGAAAGGGAATACAAGAACTTTAAGTGGGATAGAGCCAAGAAAATGATGGCAAATGTTGATCAATTCAAGCAAAAGTTACAAGCATACCGTGGTGAAGATATGACTGAAGATGAAATTAAGCGTTTGGAGCCATTCCTACAGAATGAGCTATTCGACCCAAAGATCATGGAAAGCAAGTCCATGGCAGCCGCAAACTTGTGTAATTGGGTTGTCAACATTGTCAAGTTCAACCGTATTTATGTCAAGGTGAAGCCTTTGATGGATCAGTTAGACGCTGCTCGTGCTACCAAGGCGGGTGCGGAGGCTTCTTTAGCCGCTGCCCAAGCAGTCGTTGCCAGTGTTGAGATGAAACTCAAGGCCTTGAGTGAGAAGTTCGAGGAAGCTACAAACGAAAAGGCGGTCGTTGAAGCTCAAGCTGCTGCAGGCAAAGCAAGATTGGGGCTTGCTGAACGTTTAGTTGGTGGTCTTTCTTCAGAAAATGAGCGTTGGGGAAAGGAAATCGAGTCCTTAAGGAATGCATCTACGACTCTGATCGGTGATTGTATGCTTGCAGCCGGTTTCGTCTCTTATGTTGGTTCTTTCGACCAAGTTAACCGAGAATTCCTCTGGAAGAGTACTTGGACGCCCGATTTAGAGGAGCGCCAGATTCCTTTAACAAAAGGTGTTGATCCTCTTTCTGTCTTAACAAATGACGGTATCAACGCGAAGATGATTTCACAAGGTCTTCCAGCAGATCGCATTTCCATTGAAAATGGTTCTATCATCATGAATTGCAAACGTTGGCCATTATTAATTGATCCTCAAACCCAAGGTATCAAGTGGCTCCGCAACAAGGAAGAAGCGAATGGACTCGAAGTCTTCCAGCTCAATCAGAAGGGATGGCAGCGAAAAGTTGAACAGGCCATCACGAACGGTCGTGTCATTATTATCGAGAATTTAGGCGAAGATATTGATGCTACTTTGGATCCTGTTTTATCTCGTGCCATTTATAAGAAAGGTCGTAACATTTACTTGAGATTCGGTGGAGAGGAAGTCGAATATGATAACAAATTCCAATTGTACCTTCAAACAAAGTTATCTAACCCTCACTATAAGCCTGAAATTGCTGCCCAATGTACGTTAATCAACTTCATCGCGACAGAACGCGGTTTAGAAGATCAGTTATTAGCAAAAGTCGTCGGAGCTGAAAGACCGGAATTGGAAGAAAAAGCTCAGGCCTTGCAGGCAGCCTTCCAACAATATAAAATCCAATTGGTGCAATTAGAGGATGATTTGCTCGAACGTTTGGCCAATGCTCCTGAGGATATTCTTTCTGATGTTCCGTTGATTGAAGGTTTAGAAGCCACGAAACTTGCAGCCAAGGAGATTGGTATTGCAGTCGAAGAGGGTAAAAAGACCGAAATCGATATTAACTTAGCGCGTGAAATTTATCGTCCAGTTGCTTCAGAAGGTGCTATGCTCTACTTCTTATTGACCAAATTATGTACCATTGAGCATATGTATCAATATTCTTTGGATTCCTTTGTTAATTACTTCTATAAATCAATTGAGAGAGCCCAACCAGCCGAAAAGCTTCCAGATCGTGTCATCAACTTACGTTCATCTTTACGTATTACCATGTATACCATGGTTAGTCGTGGACTTTTCGTCAAGCATAAGTTAATTTTCTTAGCTCAATTAACTTTCAATTTAATGAAGCGTGGAAATTTAGGAGAAGATAATCAGTTAAATGATGTTCACTTCCAGTTCTTATTACGTGGTCCACGTAGAGAGGGTGAAGAAAACCCACTATCCTGGTTGTCCAAGTCCGCTTGGGACTCTTGTCTTGCATTATCTGACATGGAAGAATTTAACAAATTCCCTTCTGATTTAGTTGAAGCTGCTCCACGTTTCCGTGAATGGTTCAATGCTATCACTCCAGAATCCGAGAAGCTTCCATTAGATTGGGCTGGCTTAGACCGAACTCCATTCCAGAAAATGTTAGTTGTGCGTTGTTTACGTCCTGATCGTATTGCCACGGCTTTGACTGAATTTATTCGTGTCGTTTTACCTGACGGAAATGCCTATGCCGATTGTGACAGTGCATTATCTTCGTTCGCCATTTTAGACTCTTGTTTAGGCGATTCTTCTCCAACCATCCCTATCTACTTCATTATTAGCCCTGGCGCCAACGTTATGGGTGATTTAGATAACCTTGCTCAGAAATACGGATTTATTCCAGGCGAAACATACCACAATGTCTCTATGGGACAGGGCCAGGATGTCATCGCTATGAGAAATCTCGAAATGGCACATCGACAAGGTCACTGGGTCGTTCTAAACAACGTTCACTTGATGCCTCGTTGGTTGATTGAGTTAGAAAAGAAACTTGATGAATTTGCTTTAGAAGGATCAAATAAGAAATTCCGATTATTCTTATCCTCTGATGCTGCTAACTCTATTCCAATTGGTTTACTCAATCGTTGTATCAAGATTACTAACGAACCACCAGCAGGACTGAAAGCTAATATTAAGAGAGCCTTTGCTTCTTTGAATAAAGAGTCATTTGAGGATTATGATAGTAAGATGAAGTCGATTCTCTTCGGATTATGCCACTTCCATGCTATTATGTTAGAAAGAAAGCAATATGGTCCTATGGGATTCAATATGATGTATCCTTTCTCTATTGGTGATTTACGTGACTCTGCTGTCGTACTTCAAAATTATATGGAAAATTCTGGTGGTGGAAAGATTCCATGGGCTGATTTAAGATATATCTTTGGAGAGATTATGTATGGAGGTCATATTGTCAATGATTTTGATCGCAAGATGTGTAATACCTATCTTGACTTCTTCATGAAGGATGAATTATTAGATGAAACAGAACTTTTCCCATATAATGATGAAGAGAAGACTCTTTCTTTCATGTCACCTGCACCAACTGCTTATGATAAATACCTTGAGCATATTGAAACCACCTTAACTCAAGATACTCCAATTGCTTTCGGTCTTCATCCTAACGCTGAAATTGACTTCAGAACGACTCAATCGAATCGTATCTTAGCGACAATCCTTGATTTACAAGACCGTGAAGTTAATACCGGTGAAGGTGCAATGTCCCCTGATGAAGTTGCCAATGCTTGTTTAGTTGATATTCTTGATCGTTTTGGTGAGAAGAAATTTGATGTTGAGGATATTGCTCGATCATTAGAGGAACAAGGACCTTATCAAAACGTGTTTATGCAAGAGATGGATGTCATGAATGTTCTCTTAGGTGAGATGGTACGATCGTTACGTGAATTAGCGTTAGGGTTTGCTGGTGAATTAACTATGTCTGATGCAATGGATGCATTAAAGAATGCTCTTTATCTTGATCGTGTTCCTGCTACTTGGTCCAAGAGATCTTGGCCTTCTTTAAGACCTTTATCATCCTGGTTAAGTGATTTTAACAGTCGTTTAACTCAATTAGAGGAATGGCAGAATAATCCTGCTGATATTCCTAAAGTAACATGGTTGTCAGGTTTATTCAACCCACAATCTTTCTTAACTGCAATTTGCCAGGTTACTGCACAAAAGAATCAATGGGAATTAGATAAGCTTGTTACTTGGACTGATGTTACAAAGAAGATCGCCGTTGATGAAGTAGAAGGTTTATCACGTGACGGTGCTTATATTATTGGTTTACAATTACAAGGAGCTCGTTGGGATACTACCACTGGCTTCCTTGAACGTTCTAAGCCAAAGGAAATGTTCTGTAAGATGCCAGTGATCAACGTCAAAGCTTTAGCCGCTGATAAGGTTGATATATCTCAGGGTATTTATGTCTGCCCTACCTATAAGACTGAATTCCGTGGCCCAACATTCGTCTTCTGTGCTCAATTGAAGACCAAAGCTCCATCAGGCAAATGGGTGCTTGCTGGTGTTGCTTTGATCATGGATGTTCAATAAAAAGTTAGCACACTGCCCCCGCTCTCCTCGTTTATTGCGATGATCTGTTCTTTCTTATTCAAAAAGCATAGACATTGAGGATCGAGATTCGTTCATAGTAGTTTTTCTTTACTTTAATTGTATCAGAGTTAACAACAACAAAAGTATATTATGAGTGAATAGTAAAAGAAAAAACAATAATAAAGCATATATATAAAAAAAAAAAGAATTAACTTTGTATTGATATGATATCATATATATGTATATGTAAATTAATTAATGAATAAAATGAATAATAATCATCTTTATATATAAACAACACAACACCAAACAAAACAATAATAACAATATTTCATAAATTCCTCTTTATATGATATATAGGTGTTAGGAGAATAGAAGCAATCTTGTGGTTGTTATCATTATTCTTATTATTATTGTTAGTCGTATTAGTCGAAGTAGTAGAGTAGAAGAAGTATCACAATAAAAGAATGAACGAGCCAAATATCTATGACTACCATCATTATTACCTGATATCAACAATAGTAATGCCATGCTTGATGATTAACTTAATTGCCATGAGAAACAAAACAAAGAAAGAAACAAAGAAACAAAGAAGGTCAAAGGAATTAAAAGAAATCAATAAATATAATGGAAAAGGATTGAAAAACAAATGAAGACAAAGGTCGAGAAATAAGCAACAAAGAACAAAGATTTCATCATAGCCATTATCATCATCTTCTCTCTCTTTGGTGATTCTTTCTTCCTTGAGAACTTCTACTACACTTCATCATTCATTCTATCCTAGAAAACGTTTTAAATGTATATGTTATATATGTAAAGAAAAGAAAAGAAGTCATCATCATCGATATATATATATTGATCTCTTGTCTATTATAATTGTTATTGTGATTGGAAGATTGTTTGAAACTGGTAAAAAAACTTTGATTAACATAATCTCCCACTGTCTCTCGCTGTCTCTTAGATCTTTATATATATGTCACACTACATCATGCACAATAGGTATATCTATATCTTCATTTATTTACAAATCATTCAACGTAAAAACAAACAATTTTAATAAATCGCAGTGATCTCAGGTAAACCTCTTCTTCACAAGTAAATAAGCTGTTGTCCCTAGATAAAAGCCACCATTCAATAGACTGAACATAAAGATCGTCCAGACTAATAAAGGGATCGTAGAGACCATGAAATCACATCCTTCACTAGCATCTGACATATCCCCATTATAAGCTTCTGTGACCACACAACTATCTTGAATAGAATTATAACAATAACAATTCCACCAAACAACCTCTTGATTAATAGTGCATTGTTTAGCACTATCAATCTCTTCTAAATCACCAATAAACTGTGGTAATCCTTTCTTTAATTGAAATTTAATACAACCAGATAAACCATGATTTGTTGTAAAAAAATGATTAGCAAAGGTAAAATCAATTAATGCAATAATCGAATTAATCACATAAAAAAGTAATAAAAGATTTAAACCTTTTTCACCACGAATGAATGGGAAATTACAAGATTTAATGAAAAAAATTAATACATTAATTGTTGTAGCTATAATACATCCGATCAGGGCAGATGGACCGTAGAGGGTAGTGGTGTAAATACAGAAGAAACATTCCATGAGTATGGACAGAGCGAGTATTCGATGAAACTGTTGAATAAAACGAATATCGAGACGACATGGATCTAATTCAGTTTCTTCATGACTTTCATCATCATCATACAAAAAATCGAAGTTATAACTATTCAGATGATTGAAACCGCTTCAATTGGGACCAACTCAGCCTATGAAGAGTAATACCTTCACCTTTTGGGGTGCCGCTTTCTTGTCGACTCTCATGAGGAGCATATGCAAGTACCGTTGGCATCGAGAGATTTCACTTGGATGTATAGCAATGTAACTGAACACCGAAACTTGAAGAGAGGTATTGTTTGTATTCAGGAGAAATGTAAAGGAATAAGAAAAATACGAGAATTTAGCCAACAGGGATTCTTTTTAACTTCAATTAGTCGTTTCACACACAAAACAAATATCATAGCATGTAAAGACAGAAGATTGGGTGAACTATGACATAAGCGAATGCGCTATTTTACTAATCTACAATTTCCAAAAATCCAAGTAAAACACTGTTAGATGTATTGTGGGAGGATGAGTGCAAAGCCAAGAGGGAGAATATGGAACAAGGTGAAAGGAGGGGAAGAAACTAAAGAGCTTCTTAATGGCATCAGCTTGATTGCTTTCAGTTTTTTTTCGCTTTATTTATCACAGTAACCAACAATTATAAGAGAAGGGTAAACTTTCGAATAACTGCCAGATAGTACTGTGACAACCTTCGTAATACCGTTTAACGGTAAGACTTCTGGTAACGAGCACGGGCACCTGGACCACCGAACTTCTTTGGTTCGCATCTGCGAGGATCAGCGACCAATAAAGTACGATCGTAGCTGATTAAGGTTTCCTTGATTTGACGCTTGGAAGCCTCGTCAACGAACTTCTGGTAGTAAGCAACGATACCTCTAGCGATAGCCTGGCGGATAGCATAGATTTGAGCAGTAGTACCACCACCCTTGACGCGGACACGGATGTCAACGTTGGAGAACTTGTCTTGGCCTAAAACAAGGATTGGTTCCAGAATCTTTAATCTTAAAATTTCAGGCTGAACCAAAGTAATTGGGGAACCATTCACTTTGATCAATCCAGATCCCTTCTTGACGAAAGCAGCAGCAGTTGCGGTCTTCTTACGACCAAAGGTTGAAACACTTTCACTCATTGTTTTATTTGTTGTTGGCTTAAACTTTATTCAGTGCTATTTGATGGAAGGCCAGTGTGAATTGGCCACTCATTTTCATCTGCTGTATATAAACGCGTTTTGAAATATGGAAAAAGTGCTTTTTTGTTTTGCTTTTCAATATTTTACGTTGTATAGAAAAGTTTTTCTTCAAAAACTGGAAGTATTAGTAAGAAGTACGATTTTATCTTCGAGTTGAAGGAAGCGGAATACTGTTAAGAGAAACTAATTTTAATAAGGGTTGTGTACTATAGTTTAGGAGCGAAGTACAGATATGTAAATGCTGCATAGTGAAAAGAAGGAAAATCCTTGCTTTATGAAAACATGAAAATTGGTTATCTTATATTAAAAATTAAAACTGAATGCTAAATATCAAAAGGGCATAAAGCTTTCATTTATCATTATTTATTTTAGTCTCTAATTTTTACACTTAATTACAAATCTTGGATATATTTTTCTCTCCGAGCTAGGAGCAGTTATACGGCATATTCTTCTTGTAAGGCTTCAACACCTCTGGTTTCGAGAATAATCTGAGCTAAAAGAGCTTCACCAAGATTATCAGTTGCTGTGAATTCATCAATTTCGATGACACCAGAGTCGTCTAAATCGAATACTGGCCAAACTTTCTCTACAATGTGTGCGATTGTAGAACGATCAATATTATAAATTCGAAAAGTCTTAATCAGAGCACGAGTAATCTCGGATTTATCCAAGCTATCTGATTCATCATCATCCCAGTAAGCAAACCATTCATAAATATCTTCCTCTAGATTCGGCGGTTCAGGTTTTGGTCCGAGAGGGAAATGATGTATGAGATAAGAAAGCACACCATTAACCTCATCAATAAACTCCTCGTAAGAAATTACACCATTTTTATCTTTATCCCATTGTGGAAATAAAGTATCGACATCAGCTTCAATTTGATGGAAATCGAGATCAATTTGTCCTTTGAGACCATCTATTAACTCTTGATATGACACATAACCATCCCCATTGGTATCAAAGTATCGAAACCATGCGAGTGGGTCCTTTTTCAAATCAGGAATTACTTTTATTGATTCGAAACCTTTTGAGCAAATGAGACAGGTGTGAGGAAATGAGGAGGAACTTGCAGGAGGCACGGTAACTACCATAGCTTGATGTAAACATTCCTCGTGATATAAGTGACAACAAACTAATTCGCCAGCTTTATCGAGTAACTGAGCTGTCTGCTTCTTCGTCAAAGATTCGTAACAGTACGCACATTCTCGATTGTCCCAAGCTTTGAGTGCAGCAGAGCAAGGAGTGGGGGAATTTGCAAGAAATGTTGCCATTCTTTATAATTGCAATTCTTTTATGATTGCTAATATGATAATGAATTCTTAAGAGGAGGTGATTTTGGGATGCTTTCTGAGTTTACTAGATGAGCTGAAAGGATGAAGTGAAGAGAATTCGGACAGCGCTCTCGTTAGAGAAGATTTTTGTTTCGCTGATTCGGGTTTTCGTTTCAACAAGTTCGACAGCAGTCGCTGCCCTCAGCTTACCGACATACCGATTAAAATCCTCATACAAAATCATTGAAATTTTAGGTACATCCTTTCATCGTTACCTTTGCTGTTTCCACATTAGGAATTGTTTCATTTTATTT
>VKHI01000388.1:0-29620 GCA_015145745.1 Poterioochromonas sp. DS
AATAAATTCTATGACTCTTGTCACTAACCTGCCTCTTGAGCTGCTGCTCTCTATTATTGAGGATGTTTGTGATGAACATTATTCAGGAAGTGCCCTCGCATCAATGAATCGAGGTTTCTCCAGTCTATTACTTCGAAAAGCGAGAAGAATAGTTATTGACACTAGTAACGACAAATGGAAATCAGACGAGTTAAGAAAGAAGCTTCTTGGTATGATTGATGATCCTTATTATCAGTTATCAGTTACTGATAATTCCCGTCCTGCGGAAGTACTTGCTGTCGCCACAACGCTCGCAGAGATTGGGATAATGAGTTCTTTTACTGATGTTCAAGGCCGTGTTTTAGTTCCAACTCAATTAAAGTGTCCGTCCTTTAAACTAAAATCCTTTTCTATTCTGAATTGCGACAGCGAATACTTTGATGTTATTCCTAGTTTAGAATCCCTTCATGTGAGAAACTGGTTTAATTTTGAGATGGAAAAATTGAATCTTCCTTCTTATTTTTCATTATTAAGATCATTCAAACTTCAGGGGTGCTATCAAGCTCGCGATGTGTCTTGTTTAGACAGAATTCATGATTTAGAATTAAATAATTGTGCAAGTATTACTGATATATCTTGTTTAAATCATAATTATCGAGTAAAGATAATAGATTGTCCTAGCATTATTACTTATTCCAAATCATTTCGTAATGCGCGGTTTTTAGAGGTCAACGATAGTCGTGAAAATCTGGATATTAATCTTCAGAACTGTCTTCAACTCAGATCTTTGTCTTTAGCGGCCAACTCAACGGAATTTCCTTCTCGTCACATCAGTTCTCTACTGTTCTTATCACTTCAGGGTGTAAATACTTTCGAATCTTTACCTCCTAATCGATTGCAGAAGGTTTCAATTACAAACTGTTGTAATTTTAATAGTTTAGATAATATGAATCATATTCGATCTATTCACTTAGAAGAATTGGATAAGATTACTACATTAACAGGTCTTGGACCAAAGAATCAGATTATTACATTAAAGCATATGAATAAGTTAGAAGATATTAGTAGTTTAAAAGAATCCCAAAATGTGAAAATCTTTTATTGTCCACTACTAAATACTTGTGATAGTTTGAATTGTTTATCTTCAGTGAAGACATTGGATATCGATCAAGGGCCAACTTTAACGAGCCTTGATTCATTAAAAGAGTTACATCAGCTAGTAAATTTGAAAGAATTGAAATTTACGTTTTCAAACATATTGAAACCCAAACTAGAAAAAGAATATTATGAATCTATAAGGTTTCTTATTTCATCTGTCTTTATTAATATTGATAAGATTGTTTTATGGAGTAATCATATTGATGTGATTCATGATGAAATTAGAGAAGAATTCATGATCACTTGGACCCCATTATTTGAAGTAATCCTAATAAGAAAGAGAAAATAAGTTGAGAATATCTGTTAAAGAATATTATTTTTCTTTTCTTGAACTAAATAATCATATTGTGAGTCCTTAGATGTAGTTACTAAATATTTCATCTTCAAATGAATTATTGTGACCTAACGATCATACTCCCTCAAGCCGAATTGATCTCCCGTTTTCTTATTCGACCGGATGGGCATGGGCAGAGTCAAAATTTGCGAAAAAAAACACTGAAATTTTAATTAAGAGAAATAACCTGGTTAAACCACTATTTCTCTTGTTTCTTCGTGACATACGCTTCTTCACTCCAGTACACTTTTGTTCTTATTACCAGAGATAAAGGTCAACAAACGACACATAGTCTGCAGACAAATAATTTTCGCTACAATTAGGACGTAGGAAGTGACTACGAGAGGAAAACAACAATATAAATCAATAAGTAGAATTAACTCACTTTACACCAAGATTCACACGCTTACAACCATAACAAGCTCGTCTCCTACCATTCTGATTCGTAAAGCAGTTAAAGTAAGTGCAGTGAGTTACGTTTCCTCTGTTTCGTGACATCTTTTAACAAAAGCGAGAAGTAAGTTCAGTTTCAGCAATTTGTTTTTGTTATATTTCATTAAAGTGGGACCGATTCGAATTTTTCGCCTGCTTATTCGACCTACGAGAGGGAGATCAATCGACTCGCCATCGCCTTCTCCCGCAAATGTCCTTTGAAAGTTCACCTCCTTTTTCGAATTCCTCAATTTCCCAATTACCTAATTTCGTTTTCTCTCGAATTCTTTTGATATCATTCACACATTTTATTCACTCCTTGTCTTCTCATCAATTGATTGCAAACTGTGAAGATATCAATCGATCTTTCGTTTATAAATTATAGGCAAGATTGAAAATGAGTAAGAATTTGCAAGAAAGTGCAAAAAGCTTGGTGATTGTAAGCGACGTATCTTACGAACTGTGTCATCAAAAATGGTCAGTTCCAATAGGATTCTATCGTTTTCTAGGCCTTAAACAATTATTTTCCGGCCTAATAATGCTTTTAATATTTACTCCTATGGTTTGTGCACCTCCTGTCCCTACCGCAGCTCCCTCTTACTTACCAAATTCGCTAACAGTCTCTTTCCTGAACACCACGTTCTCAAAAAGATATCACTGTGGAAGCGGGAGTGCTTGTATTGAACTTTCCTCGGTACCTTGTACTTCAATCTCTGGATGTTACTTTGATCTCTCAGTGAATGCAAGCAGCGGAATGGGTTTAAACATTCAATTAACGAGCGATTATGTCCCTCAAAACCCTACCAACATGGTTTCATACGTTAATTATGGTTCTTTTGCAAGACGGGAAGATAGTAAATCAGTTCTTATTGATAATTACCTCTATGCCTCGAACCAAAGACAAATGGCGGAAAACTTTATAAGCGATACTTATTATTCTACTACAGGAATTATTCGTTTTGATTGGGGTTTATGTTATTCCACCTATAATACAAGTGATATTCGAGTTTATTATGGCCGTACAATGAATAACTTTACCTTCTCTATTAGCAGTTATTGGTCTGTGAAAGGTTGCAACACTCAATATGAATACACAACGACAGGTGGATTCTGTTCATCTGATTGTCGTGTTTATGAACCGACTGAATATTATTGTATTTACAAACCGAAGGTATTAAATTCATACTTGACCATTGCTGCACCTTCGAATGACGTTTGTGTAAGATCAGGTATCACTAAACCAGTCTTATCAGGTCCTCAATCAGATCTCCCTTGTAATAGTTCACAATATAATATTCCATGTAATAAAGATAATTATAATTATGTTTGTTATCTTGGTCAATGTGTTGATGGATGCGATTATGATGATGTCTTCTACTGTGGTTATGGACAATGTTCATCCTTTTACAATAGAAACAAGACCTCAGTGGAGTTTACTTGTCCATGTGATTATGGTTACAAGGACTTCACAGCTTCTAGTATCACAGTTAACGTTCCTTCCTCTGTTCCTTTACCCTATCCAACGGCTACCTCTCCTTATAGTGGGAGGATTTCGCGTGATGAAACCTTTTATTGCGTTGAATATTCTTTAAGCAATCCTAAACGGTAAACCGACCTTTCACCGAAATCCCGTACAATACCGATAAGCAATCATTCATAGTGAAGAAATGTCCTTTTTCACTCAGATAATGTCAGAAAAGAGGACTCCAGACTCATCTCAATCTCTTCTTGACATTGCCATTGTTTGCCAATTTGCGAAAGTGTTCTTATATTACTTTTGCCAAACTTTGTCAACTTTTTGTCAACTCATCCCATAACACATAACACCAATAATTGTCAAAAGGTCTTTTGTTTCCGACGCCAAGATTTTAGTGTTGAAAAACACTAGATACTCCTTTAAAGAAGATGATCTGATGAATCATCGCACAGAAAACGCAGATATTTCATCAAAATATATGAAAGATGTTCTTATCGGTAAGGCCGTACAAATAAAAGGTCGGTTTACCGTTTAGGATTGCTTTTTATTTATTTCATTCTTCCTACTTTTTGTAACAGACTTTCCGTAAGGCGTTCAATCTAGAGAAAGCCGAGATCATTGGAGGAAGAATCCGTCTCCCCTGTCGCATTTTTGCGGTCAGATGGTTTTGCTAAAAGATGCTAAGGAAGGAAAGCATGATTGTAGAACAAAATTCAAAAAATGACCTCGAAATTAATGATTATGGTCATAGGAGATAGCAGCGAGAAGAAGAAATCTCAAAAAATCCGCGTATTTCCTGATCCTCTTCCCAATAACGACGATGAAGTTGTTGCAGTTAAACAGGATGAAGAAGAAGGATTAAAATTAGATGTTGTTGCACCTCCTATTCCTGATGGGGAGGATGAAGAGAACATGAAAAAGGAGGATCAGGATGATGAAAAAAAAGAAAGTTCATCAACTGTGATCCAAGTAGTTGCACAGAAAGGATTCTCTGTATATGGATCAGTGGCATTTGTTTTAACTGTTTCTCAACCTCTCAATGCTGATCTTTTGAATATCTTTGGACTTTCTTATGAAGCTAGTATTTTTTGTTTAGCATTAGTTTCTCTTCTCTTTGATGGTTTAGGGTTATTATTTATTCTTTTCGAATTTGTTTTATGTCGTAATTACTGTTTGAAGAGCGAGTCATTACAAAAATGGAAGGAAAGATGGTCAGCTTGGTCATCGATTGCGAACAGCTTACTTTTATTTGGAATATTGATGACAGCCTATAACTTAATTTCACCAAGTTCAGTATTTCCAGTGACTGCTATTGTTGGTAAATATGGATCCTCGTTATTAGGGATTTATACAGAGATCACTGATTTATATAACTTTTCAATTAAAAAGATTCAAAAAGAAAATTACCCTTATTGCAGTCGATTGTTTTCATTACTTTCACATTATTTAAATACTGCTTTTATTTTGTGTATTATGTTTGGTTTACCTTATGTTGAAAGACAACCAGCAGCTTTGTATGCATAATATTGGAACATTTTGTTGCATTTACATTTTGTTCTCTTCTGCACAACCTTTTTGATTTTACCATCGCGATATTTGCTACTTTTTTTTGTCATTTCTCTCTGTAAAAGTAGATAACCCTAGTCATTTGCCATTTAGTAACCTTAATGATAATAATATTTGCTTAAATCCCTTATAATTAACACAGTTCTTGGTAAGCTCTATAAAAAGTATCAAAAAATACAAATCACAGCTTTAATTAATACTTTGTTAACTTGAAAGAGAATGATACAAAACGAAAGAGAAACATTGTTATCATTAGAAAGGAACAGCATCAAATCAAAAATTGAAAGAGAATATCTAAGAAATTATTTCAGCATTTCATGATAGTACTTTAGGGGGTAGGGGTAACGATGCTTAGTTATGTTGGACTCCATTTAATTTAGTTGCAAGAATGAAGTTCAAGCATCAGGTTTATTGGTCTCTTATTTCAAGGCCCAATATAAACCTTCGCCGACTCCTAACGCGGCAAAACCGATTACAGATGCTCCTCCCAAAATAGGAGACAACACAACAACAGTTGTAACCGCCCCAAGCGACATTCCTGTATAAGCCAGAAGGTATATTGAGTAATCTACTTCTCCGTAGTTACTTTGGTCATATATTTCGAAAGTATCATTGACCAAATGCAAGGCAATTCCAGCACCGAAAGAAGATGAATTCAGCACATACCCTCCGGCTCCATAGAACTTGATTACCCCTAAGGAATGAGTAAATGAGGTATAACCTAAATGATTTAAACCCCAAATCGAAGATTTCCCGATCGTGGCGGACAAATCACCCAAATATGTTCTGCTCAACACACTGTTTATAAAGCGCTGAATGATTGGAATTCTATCCTCGAAACGATCTTCAGAGATATCTACTCCACCAATGTCTAGAATCGTTTCCATTGTTTTACGGATCGTTTTGCGACGTGAGCTTAATGGGTGGGCATGGTACTCATCTGGATAACGATTCACATCGAAGTTATTAAACCTCTCACCGTTAGGTCCATCAGCGAGTAAACAAAAAATGCCACCAATTTTCTTGTCCTCCAGTAATTCGACTATCCACTCCAGCTCCAAGAGCAAGTTGTCTCCCACTCTACCCCCGCGAGGATTGTTTGCGTTAATAATGTTTGCAATGCCTGCTTCGGAGAGGATAGGGATGGAAAATCTGGAATTTTTCAAGTTTTCCTTACAAACCACCATTTGTTCTACTCCCACTGCGCAAGTTTGATCAAGAAACATAACAATCAGCTGCTTAGAGACGGGGGATCGAAGTTTTTCGAGTCCCAGTTGCAGTTTCTTCGCTAAACGATGCTCACTCCAGTATCGATAGCTTATAAAACCGTGATGTTTCTTACAATTATGATGTAAACACCTAAAGCAATAAAGGAAAATTAACCTCAGTCGTCACCAAAATTAAACTTACATAACTAGTTAGTTGACCCACGTCTTCCCATTGAAACTCTCGATCAATGAAGCGTTTCACTCCACTTTATTTTCAGTTACTATCAAGATAAAATCCTCCGATGGTAAACACGTATTTGTTCTTTCTTTCTTTCTTTACTTATCAATATAAATGATAAATAAAGTGTTCCATGAGATCCTCCTCCTCTCTCCTAATTTCCAAGAGCAGCGTAAATTTGTGGTGAGGGACTATAGAGAGACAAATTAGCGGTGATTAATTACCCCTTATTATATTAATTCTTTAAAAGCTCGAAAGAGAAATGATACAAAATGAAAGAGAACCACTATTATCATTAGAGAGAGAGAACAGAAATGAGATTGGGAATAGTTGGCAAGAAAATATCTCAGAAATTACTTCACCATTTCATGATAGTTCTACAGAGAGTAGAAGTATCGAACAACCATTAGGACTACAGAGAAAGATTACATTAATGGATGGAATCATCATCACTATCACTATTATCATAGGATCTGGTATTTTCTCTTCGCCAGGTGTTGTTTTATTAAGATCTGATTGCTCTATCCCGTTAGATCTAACCTCCTGGATCCTCTCAGGTCTTATCACTTTATTCATGTCACAGTGCTACATTGAACTAGGTGGGTTAATTCCATCTTCAGGAGCAGATTTCTCTTATCTAACCGAAGCATATGGTGAATATATTGGATTTTCCTTTGCTTGGTTTATGTTCTTTATCAGTAAAACAGGCTCACAAGCAATACTAGCAACCATCTTTACTGATTACCTGTTATCAGCTACTGGATCTGATTGGATTGATTTAAATCCATCAACAACAGCGACTCTATTCTCAATATTAATGATTGTGTTGATTACTATTATTAATTGTGTAGGATTAGAAATCTCCAAAATATTAACAAAAATTATATTAATTAGTAAAATATTATTAATATGTTATCTATTCATCTGTGCAATGATCTATCCTTTACAAAGACATAATTTTATCTCATCTTTCTCTTTATCTTCATCATCAATGACTATAACATCTTTCTTCAAACAGTTCATTGATTGGGATTTCTGGTACCGTATAGGAGCAGGAATGATCGCCTGTCTCTGGGCCTTTGATGGCTACAGTGATACCAATACTTTGATGGAAGAATTAGAAAATCCAACAAAACATTTATCAATGATTATAACTATCTCTTTACTTCTAGTCACAGTATGTTATGTGCTTTTAAATATTAGTTATCTATTAGTTCTAACCTGTCATGAGATAACAGATAGTGATGCGATTGCTGTTGAATTTACTGAAATCATTACCAAACAATGGAAAGGATCATCAAGTTCACTACAACTAATACTTCCAAAGATAGTGGCAGTGGCTGTGGCACTCTCAGTACTAGGGGCCTTACATGGATCCATCCTGACAGGTGGTCGAATCTTCTATGTTATTAGTAGAGAAGGAAAGTTCCCATCCTGTTTCGCCTGGTTGAATACGAAGGGGTTACCTTATATTGCTCTGATAGCTCAAGCTATTTGGTCAATATTACTATTACTTGTTAGTAGATCTAATTATTCTACTATTACATTATGTTGGACCATCTCATGGATCTATTATTGCTCTGACAGCATCCTCTGTTAATGTGGTTTCGATATAAAAAAGGAATCATATGAGACCTTATCGGGTGTTTCTTCATCCTTTACCATCAATTATTGTGATTATCTTTTGCTATTATGATTTCTAATTAGTTCATTACAAGTAGAACCACTTATACATTATTCTTGCAATAGGACTTGTTGTGATTTCTTTTCCTTATCTTTTTCATTTTAGAAATTGTTATCAAAAGTTAAAATATGTTTCAACAAGGAAAAGAAAGACAGGGGAAAAATATGAAAAGAATAATCTCATCGGATAGTATAGTAGTTGTGCTGGATATATCGCATATATAAGACACTATTAGCTACACGATTTGTCTCTTCAATTAATTGTTTTCATCATTACTAGGATCCCAATCATATCCTAAGATAGCTCCTACTTGACTCTGCTTCCTGTTGGAACTGTCTCTTATTCCCTGCACCACCTCCTCACCTCCTCTTCCAACTCCCACACCACCTCCACTATTATTATTGTTAGGGGAGGAGAGAAACTCCTTGTTTCAATGGCACAATGACTCGAGGTCTCTTCTGAGCAATTCTTTCTTTGTATCATTTGAGTTCAATTGAGATGGTTGAGTGGTTGTAGTGTTATATTGTTGTTTGAGTTGGTAGGAGGTTGTTGTTGTTGAGCTGGAGCATTCTCCCATTTATAACGAATTTTCTTCGCTATTAATTTTCTCATTTCTTTTAAATCTTTTTGTGTAAATATCATAAACATTGTTCGTTCTGGTAAATTATTATAAAATTGATTTAAAGTTTCATTAAACAGTTGAAAGAAACTGAATCTTTCTTCTTCCTCTCCCTTCAACCCATTAAAAGAACTCTCCTCAAACTTTCTTCTTTTATTGCTCTGTTGATCTTCTTCTTGTTTGGTGTCTTGTGGTTGTTTTAAAGCTTCTTGTTGAAGAGATGTAAATTCTCTCTTAATCTCATCTTTTAATGAGATACTTCCTAATACTACCCGATGATCCTTTGAGCTCTCTCCTGGCAATGTTGTTGTTGCTTGTTTTAACATCGATACAAGGACCTCCTTCCAACTATCACAATGACTAATAGACGACTCAAGTCGAATATTCTCCTCCTTTGCCATTCTTTCCACATTTAACTGCGATTGAAATTGCTCTACTAAAGTAGCAAGATCTCCTTCCTTTCGATATCCAAATGCGATTCGTTCCCATGAAGGACGATCAGCATAAACTAGTTGTTGAGAGACATGAATACTCAAATTCTCTGACATCTTCGATGTAATAAACTGTCGTCGATAAAGAAGATAATCGAAGAAGGTAAATTTCATTGTACTGATTGAAGGAGATGCTAATGATGTCAGAGTATTGGCAGTAGCTTCAGTTAAAGGGTCTAAAGGTGTTAATAACTCCTTTAACATACTCTCATTCCTCACAGGCTTGGTCAAAAGCGAATTATTCTTCGAGATCTCTTCTTTCCAGTATTTTACTTGTAATATTAAGAGTTCTAATGATGTGACCGAGTCTTGGATGCTATCATGACCATTGATGCCATCTTGTATATCAATGTGTAGGTAGTCCTTCGCGAGTTTCTTCAGAGCGATCTTATGAGGAAGACCTTGATCATGAGGGAATAATGCTGCAGTATCGATGATGCGATGATGGACAATACGAAGAGCTTTGAGATCATTGTCAAGGGAATGTCCAATCAGAATAGTATCTTTACTAATGACAAGAGGAAGGAAATCTTGGATATCTTGCAATGTGATTGTAATCTATAGCCAAAACAAGGATGAGAGTGAGATTTAAATAATCGAGAGAGATGAATACATACATTGGTGAGAGATTCTGCGGTGACACCAGAGAACTCAGTATGATAGTCGGTTATAGGGAGCTTGGGCTTGACCTATGAAAAGATAGTAATGATTAATAAGAAGATAAAACGAGAACAGAATTCAACTTACTAAGGTATCAATGATGATGCCATGAATAGGATGTAATATAGTAATACGTGTTAATTCCAAACCATCCTTTGTTGAACACATCTCACAGTCAATCGCACAAAGATCTAAAGGAAAGATTGAAGGCTCAGCAGTTTCCATAGAGGAAGAAGGGAATAAAAACTGTTGATATGGGAGTTGATGTAAGATTGTATCGAAAGGAAAGATCATTAATGCTTGTTCCTTCATCTTTTGTAATAGCGGAGGTAATGTCTTTACTATCTCTTCTTTCTTTTCTTCCTCCTTCTCTTCTCCTTCTTCCTCTTCTTCGCCTTCTTCTAATGCTAACCCACCAAATTTACTCTTTGAAGCTAATAATGCCTTTCTCTCTGCCTCTTCTTGGGCTGCTTTGAGAAGAAACGGATTATTCCCATCCCTAAACTTCCACTGTGCAGGATTGGAAGAGTCGAGACATTGTACATAGGTTGCATCTAATAGATATCCTAGCATCTCTAAGACATCATTTGACAATATAAATGGCTTGAAATCTTCTATCATCAGTCTTGATTCGACATAATTAGATTTTAACGCTTGCAGTGATTTTTGAGAGTTTTGTAACAAAATTCCTTCCTTCGCTTTCAAGTGATTGGCGGATGAATCTTTGCTATCTTCGGCTACAATATCAAGAGCGGAAGAATTAAGATCTTCTGGATTTGCCTGCCCATTAGCTGTATTCGTGCTTGTGGATGGGGGAGGAGTAATCGGATCCATATACTTGAGTGGTCGGAGGGAGATCATTGTAAGCCTCATCCTGTCTTCATCATCCTCCTTACTTGCCATATTAGAGCTCTTACCAAGTGGCTGACCCAATCCTTGCATATTTCTCGATTGAAAGGATAGAAACTGGTTGACTGGATAACCACTGGTACTTCTTTCACTTCCTTCTGTATGTTCATTCTCTGGTCTTTCTTCCTCATAGAAGATATCGACAACACCGTTTTGCCACATCAGTGTTAATACAATATGTTGCTTCCAATCGTCCTGATCATTCTTGAATAAATTAGTCTCTTTATTTGAAGGAATCTTCGCGATGTAGAAGCCTAGAGTTGGAAGAGATAGCATCATCAAAGATGAGTGAAAGCAATCAGATGACTTACCGTTAGAACTAATCCTAGGTATATAAAAAGCGCCAAATAATAATTGTTCATAATCTTGAGAATCAAATAGGTATGAAAATATCGGATGATCTTGTAGTCTGTTCAGTGTGAAAGCTGCTTTAGCTCCTTCTAAAATAATTGGCATTGAGTCAACGTCATACTTCTCTGGCGTAAATATCATCATATCATTCAGTAAAGCATGTTGACACTACAATTATCAAGAGGTTAAAGGAAAGATCAAAGGTTTGAGAGTTATAGTGATTTACCTGCCAGGCAATCTGATGGTTTGACATAAGATCAGCGAAGTCAAAGCTTAATGGTCTTTGATTCTCTGATGTAAGAAAATTAAATGCAAAATGTGGTCGAAATAATAATGAAGGTAAATGTTTGACATCATTCCAGAACCATGCATTGCTATTGGCAGTGGAGGTTGTAGTGTAATTGCTGGTAGAAGAAGGATTAGAAGATGCAGACAACTCTCTCTTGATAGTCTCAATCTTTGCTGAGACGATCGGAACTGAAGTGCTCTTGGTAAAAAATGAGAGATTGTCAGAGAAATCGGTGTAATAGCAAGGATCAAAGTCTTCGAGGAAGAGGCAAACAGTATTATCAATGGCTGGCAGTGCCTTGAGTGGAGTGGGTTTATTGACGTCGTTTGCTGGGAAAATGCAAGATTCTAAGACATCCGTGACAATTTCAAGGTTCAAGTATCGATTCGTCACCCAAAAGTTAAAGTCTAATCCAACACTTTCCTCACTTTCATAAGGATATCGATGACGAAACCTCGACCATTTACTCACTTCCTCCTTCTGAGCACTCTTCTTTATAGCTTCTGTCATCCCTCAAACTTCTAATGGACTCTTTAAAACTTGTAACTATGCAAATTCACCACCAAAATGACTTCCAACAATAATATTTTGGTTCAACCAAGCACGAAGACTTCTTCACTATCGAGCGGTAGCCTCCACTATCAAGAGAGACTTCTCTTGATAGAGAGGACTTTGTTGAAATAAATAACAGTTTCTTATTAATTGCAACTAATCGAATTACATTGAAAAGACAGATGTCAGAGAAAGAAAGAAAAGATCAACCAAGTCAAATATTAAGTTATTTATATATAGGTAATAAAAATCATGCAAAATCTATGAAAATATTACAACAAAATAATATTAAATATATTCTTAATTGTACACCTAAAAGAAGTGATGATCCAGAGAATGGTTGTCCTAACTATTATGAAAAAGATATTCAAAAATATTCGATCATTTATAAAAGAATACCAATCTATGATAATCGTGGTGAAAATATTTTACCTCATTTAGATACTGCTTATCGTTTTATTGAAGAAAGTCGACATTATGGTAATATACTTGTTCATTGTCATAAAGGGATATCACGTAGTGTTTCTATGGTTATTGGTTATTTAATGAGAAAAAATGAATTAACATATGAAGAAGCATTGAATCATATTCAAATGTTTCGTCCGATTGCTCAGCCGAATGAATCGTTCGAACAACAGCTTAAAGGATACCAACCTTCCAATGACAATGATCTTCTTCATCAATTCAGTCATTCTGATTCAAAGCCGCATTCAACTGAGGTCGCTATCGGTCCGAGTATGCCTCGATCACCTCCATCTGAGACCTGTAACGAAGAGAGCAAGTTACAGCAAACAGAAACAAAAGATAACAATCAGAACACTCATTCGAAGCTTCAAACGGGCGAATCTGATCCATCGCAAGAATTAAAAATCGGAAGGAGTGAGAATCATGTAACGGAAGAAATTGAGAATGAGGAGCAAAGTAAGAAAAGGCAAAGGTTAGAATAGCGTAGAATGTTAACTAACAATCCGATTGTAAAAATTTTATTCAATGTATATTTAAGTATATTGCATTTACGATTCTCTGATCTTCACAACTATTACTTTCTAAAAAACAAAAATTTCTCTCCTTCTAAAAATAGTGTTTCAATTACATGCTACTACTATGATTTCAACAATACTACTTCTTTTACACTACAATAATTTCATCTCGTGGTTCGTCTTTGATGACAATGGGCGAGTCCTTGATGAAGATTGGTTCATCTTTAATCAGTATAGGACTGTTTGATAGGATTGGACTGTCTGATTGATCTTGGTTCTTATTATTTCCGACTTCTTTCTTAACTTTTTTCTTCGGAACTTCCTTCTTCACTTTCTTCTTCTCTGAATTCTTTCGTTTCTTTGAAGACTTTTTAGAAGCTTTCTTATCATCTTCACTATCGCTAGCAGCAGAATTACTTCCATTGCTATCTTCATCACTGTCACTATTAATGTTATCGGAATCAGATTCGTCAGGATTATAGTCATCATCCTCATCCTCGCTGTCATCGTCATCAAAGTTTACTAAATCCATTCTCTCTTGTTTATTTTTGTCTTCAGTCTTGACCTTTCTTCGTTCAAGATATCCTGCAACATACACCTTTGAAAGAATTGTTAAATGAGCCTGAAGTGTCTTTGAGATAACTTGTTACCTGTAAAGCAGGGAGCTCTTCTCTTTCAATATTCACAAATTCCACAACTTTTTCCTCGACAGTTTCAATCTAAGAATCTTCGTGTCACAAACAATCAACGGAGATATCGAAAAGATTTCTAACCTTTAAATCAACGAAGCGAGTATTGCCAGATCCACCACCTCTTCCAGCAGAAAGAGAGGCGATTTCATCCGCTGCGATGAATAATAGTGGCTTAATAAACATAATTCCACACTCCAAGGGATAAATTGCTCCTTCTTGAGTTCCTTTATGGCAACGTAAGAAAGATTTTGAATTACTACTACTCACAGTACGAAATAATCTCGAGTCTGGGCGATGAATTCGCTCCTTAGAGATATTACGAACAGCGCGGATAAACTTCTCTGATTCCGTTAGTGGAGTTTCACCTTCAACGGGTTGTTCAGCACTCGATTTTGGTTGTTTAGGTAATGTTTTGCTAAGATTAAAGAGGATACTTTTCATATCCTTGCCACAGATTTTCATTGTCCCCTCAAACATGACAGCAAAATAATCTTCTCCTTCTTTTTTGGATGAAGTATGACTCGGAACTAAAATAAAATAACTGATTTCCTCGAAAGGGATGAAACCTCCGCCAGACTTCCCTTCTATCAACAGACCTTTTGTCATGACATTCACCTTGAATCTTCCTCGTGGCTCAAGAAGTTGTAGATCAGGAAATTCTGCTTCAATATCACCCATCTCATTATCATTTAAAGTCGGAACTTTTTTATTCTCTGTTGAAATTTTACTGTTAAGATGATTACTAGACTTCGTAAAGAACTCTTTAATTTCACTCAATCTTTGAGCGATTTCTTCAACCTCATTCTCTTTATTCCACAAAGAAACTATTGAATCCACAAACTTTATAGGATCCCTTTGGTCAATGGATGATAATAGTCCTTCCATTTTTTCTTGGTTGTTTTACAAATTTTGAATTTGAAAGAAGGGGGAGTGCCTTCAAAAGAAAATCGTAGAAAGCGCTTTTTTCGAAAGATGGTTTCTCTTGATTTTACAGACTATCAAAGGAACTTTAACTTTTCTGGAGATACTAGAAATTCACATTCACTTTGAATGATATTGATAAAACGAATCGAAGAAAATAATGTCAGACTTTAGAGAAGTAACCTTCTCTCCCTTGTCACCGTCATCAGAATTCTATGAGGGGACATCTAACGACAAAAACACTGATCACACCGAACTCAAATTAGATTTCAAACCCGGTGAAAGTAGTTACTGGGGAGCAAGTTTCAACTTTATTAATTCAATTGTTGGTGCTGGAATTATAGGTAAGTGGGAAAGAATTTCTCGTGATCTCCCCAATTAAGACTGTTTCTTCCATAGGTATCCCACTAGCCATTCAACAATGTGGATTACTACTTGGTGTGCTTTTACTTGCATTAGTTGCTGGATTAGTTCGTAAAAGTGCTGTTATGTTGATTGAATGTGGTTTAAAAAATCAGAAATGTAATATGGAAAATCTGTCAGAGCATTTGTTGGGACCTTTTGGTTATTATTTAGCTGTCGGATCGATGTTTTTATATGCGTATGGAGGACAAATTGCTTATTTAATTATTGTTGGTGATACACTACCGACAGTTCTTCGACTCATCCTTCCATCTTCAGTTGCAATACTCTATAATCGCCAATTTATTATTGGTATCTTTGGAGTGTTTATTATCCTTCCACTTTGTCTACTAAGAGATATGGGAAAGTTAGAATGGACTTCTTTTTTATCAATATCGGCAGATATTATATTAATTATTGTTGTATTAGTTGCATCGTTTTCCGCTAGTCAAAATCAAAATGAACATTTTCATATGAATAACTTTGCCGATGTAACACCGTCTTTATTTGCTGGGATCGGTACAATGTCATTTGCTTTTGTTTGTCAGCATAATTCTTTTTTAGTGTTTCAAACATTGAAAAAACCAACTGTTTCTGAATGGAGTATTGTAGCAAATATTTCAATCGCTTTTTCCTATTTTCTTTGTCTGTTGCTTGGATTAATCGGATTTTTTGCTTTCTTTCCATATGTGCAAGGTGATTTATTGAATAACTTTCCTGTTGGTTACGTAGAGATCTCCGTTGCTCGAGCATTATTAGGATTAAGTATGCTTTTCACCTATCCAATGGAGTCATTTGTCTCAAGACATTGCTTACTAACTGTGTATCGAAGACTTCGAGAAAAACAAGAAAACTCTCAAAGCTCCTTTCAGTTAAAGAACGAAATTGAAATGACCGCGACATCGAATACATTGCACGTCAATGGACGTTCCACAATAGATGAGGCGGACATCGAAGAACAAACTGTAGACTTTCAAACACCAAATCGAAAAAAACTGGAAAGGAATGATAAGAGAGACAACAAGCCAAAGAATAAATACATGCTCGTGAATCAAAGATTTTTTAGTGATGAGAAAGAAGACGAAGAGTCTCGATCGCGTGATAACAATGACGACGACGAGGAAGTGATTGATTTCCACAATCCCTCTACCCTCTCATCTGATGCGGAAGGGAGACATGAGAAAACATCCAATCATGAATTTTCAAGGCTCGAGTTAACAGTTTCAACTTTGCTCCTATGGGGAACTACGCTAAGCATCTCACTACTTTTTGAAAAATTAGGAGTTGTTTCAGCATTGACAGGAGTATTAGCAGCGTCAAATATTGGCTATACATTACCAGCATTAATCTACATTAAAACTTACTACCATGAATTTTTATTATTATTTAATAATATTTTCCTGATCGATAATCCAATGGTTGTTGTCACATCAGAGGATGAACATCAAACTTCTTATTCTCAATTTACAACAAGACGAATTATTTCAAGAATGTATTCAACAATTCTAATGATTAATTTAACGAGTTTAAAGATCTTTATATCAAAATTTGGTGTCCCATTATTTATGCTTGTCTTTGGGGTTATCGTGTTGGTGATTGGTGTCACAACAATTTTAGTGGACCAAATCTATGGAAATTAATGCGCAAATGAGTTGATCGTTGGTTAGTCCCATCAGTGCAGATTTTTTCCGGTGTTGAAATTTCTTGTTCATTTTTGTAAATTCATCTGTATTACTTATAGACACTGGTAAATTGTTGGGGAGGAAGGTATTTAGGGGAAACGTTTTTAAATTGACTCACAAATTATCTTGTAAACCTTCTTTTCAGCTTATGGAAGAGAATCAAAGCTGACTCAAGAACAAGGAATCTGGAAATTTGAACTGCTTCTTCAAAATTTGAGCAAAAGAAGTTTCTTTGGAATTCTTCAAATTATACGCTACAAGTCTATGTTGAAGTTCCTCTCTAACATGCGTCACTGACGTGGTTCAGGAAACTTTTCCACCTGAGGAAAATGACCAAAAGAAATTGCATTGGGAAAAAAGGAGGTGCATCGGAGTGAGCACCTCTTCTCAATCTCAGGGGTGTTATTTGCGGTTATTTCTCTTGTGTGCAGACAGGTAGTTGTCTCAACGAGAAGCCCACTAAAATGAATCTTCTCTCTTTCTAGTAAAGTTATTCCGAGTTCTTCTATTTAACCTCTAATCATCTTAATCAACGATCTTTTATTCGAAGAACTGAAAGTCTCTTGTGAAGATATATATATTTTTTTTTTTCCTCGATCTTAAAGAGACAATCAATCACTTCTTTTCTCTGTTTTGTGGATTGAACACAAAATAATTGCGCGTTTGCTGCTATTGCACCAGAAAAGTTGAACTGAAGAAGGTTACGTACCAGGTTTTCCTTTGGAAAAATCGCTTGCACTTATTCCATTTATTTTCCTTTTATAAACACCGTGAATTTTATATTTCATTAAACAAGCCCGACTGACTATTGACTCCGTGATTTTTTTTTTTCAAAATAAATTCATTTCCCCTGCTGCGTTAAATCATTCTATGCTTCATTTTGTTGAAGAATTTGGTATATCGAATCGAAATATCTTTTTGGACAGAGTTAACGAGGTAAGATCGAGACATTACCGAACCGAAACCCGGCTAACCTTGTATTCTCAATCTTAGGACAGTTTGAAGAAAATGGCTGGCTTTGAATCTTATCAACATATGCCTGAACAATATGAGGGAATCAACGATACCTCAAAAACACTTTTTGTGGGTGATCTCTCTTATTTTTGTACAGAAGAAGATTTATTATCAATTTTCTCTGGGTATGGACCCATCCTTACAGTTCGAGTTCGCCGAGGAATTACTGGAGATTCTTTAATGCATGGATTTGTTGCTCTTGCTTCTGCTGAATCTGCTCAGAGAGCTATCCGGGATTTAGACGGACTGGAGTTCATGGGAAGGAATATGAGGTAAACTTCACCCAACCAAAGTTCTGTTCGGTCCTTTTTAATCTTTTCTTTTAATCTTTGCAGGGTTCAACTCAGTGCTGATGGCCAAAAGCCGATCACTGATGTGAAGGATGAGTATATTCAAGTCCATGTTAGTTTTATTTCGAAGCAGGTGTGATTGTCTTCTCTTTTCCTGAGGTTTTGTAGTTTTATCCTACGATTTTATTAGGTGAACTATTTAATTACAGAAAAAGTATTACGAGATATCTTTTCGCAGTATGGAACCGTTGCCGATGTGGCAATTAAGAAGCATTCAACTTTACATGTAATACTTCAATTTTTCTCTCTCCTAGTTTTCTCATTCTGTTTGATGACTTTTTTTCTATTTTGCAGAAGCAGCATCGTCAAAGCGGATATGGGTTTGTCTATTTCCATGAATCTGATGCGGCCTATCGTGCCATGGTAGCTTTGAAACACAATACTGTCAAAGATATTACTCTAGATTGCAGTATCTCTCATAAATCTGAGCAATTGATTCAACCTGGTTCGTCTTCAAGAAATTCTGGTTCCGGTTCACGAAACAACTACAATCACTCTGGCTATTCGTCCTATGCGCGACCACAAATGAGTAACATGTCTCACCGCCCTGGACCGTATGATGCTCCCCGAGGAGGAAATTTCCCTCCGCATTCTTCTCAGCCTTTCTCTAACCAAGATGAGCTTCGGTTTTCGAGCTACAACAGTAACCCGCAATCTCAGTTTGCGCCTCCTTTTTCACAGCCTGGAAGAGTCAATCCTGATCCTGTATTAGCAAGACTGCAAGCTGGTACCTCCGCCTCTAATAGAGGTTTTCCAGGTCCTTCCCATGACTCTTATATGCCACCCAATACGTACACTCCCACCAGCTATAATTACTCGAATGCTGGCCCACCTCATCGAAGAACAGATCCACCAGTGACCTACTCAAGTACTTACCAAAACTTGAATCCGCGGGATTTGAATGCAAGTACTTACAGTGCAGGTAGTACTAATCGATTTTCTGGATATTCGTCCGGAATGCCCTCCACCTATGAAAAATTTCCGCTTGAATTGCAATCATCAGGCTCTACTTATTCAGGGATGCATCAATCACAGGCACCACATTCAAACCAAAGTTATTTAGACCCCTCAGTGCGAAGAGGTGTGCCGTCTGAGAATTATAGTCCCTCGATTTTAGCAACATCATTCTCTGATTTATCAATCAGAACACAAAATGATCTTCCGCGTAGTAACAGTGATTATTCAAGTCAACCCAATTCCGTATATGATGGCTTTCATTCTGACAGTAGCTTCCATAGTGTGCCAAATCAAGTTCTCTCGGCCACAGGTAATCGTACGTCCAATCTGCCTTTGTCGCCAGCCCTTGAGACGACTTATAATGTCACTGTACCCAATTCTCGTGGTGGTGATCAGTCACTCAATTACTACGGCACGGCTGAAGCCCAAATCAGTAAACAATTGGACGGAGAAAAACGGTCAAATGACGATCATCAAAAGATTTCCATTGAAGGATATACTCAACGAGAAGAGCAATCACAATCTCGAGAGAAAAAAGATCAAGTGATTGAATAAACTATTAGATTATTTAAGTTTAGATTCGACGATTAGAGAGAGAGTTAAGTTTGTTATTCTGATTTTCTCATCAACAGTTATCATTTGGGATTTACCATGTTTTTTTAAAAATCCTTCTATTGTCATTCTTCCAATGAAAGAAAAATCAATTTAAATCCTGTCCAAGCGAACTACCAATTTATTTAGCCTTCCTGCCTAAAATTCACTGATTAGATTGATTACAAAATGCTTAAAATACTTCATTATATGAGAACCTTTGTTTTGTTGTAGTCTACTAGGCGAGTGAATTAGATACTTTTGTTTTTATGGTTACGATTGACAATCGTTGTTCCCAGAGGAGCACAGATTGTCCTTGAAATCTCACATAGCATCTTTGATTGTTTCTATCTTTCTTTCGTACTTCTATTTTTTCATATGCAGTGAAAACTTTCCAACATTGTTTGTTTTTACCCCCCACTCTCTATCCTCTACAATTATTAGCTTTTTATTCGTTCTCTTCCTTTTGCTTGTTTCACATTTTGATAATTTGATGATTTTGATTGAGGGGAGAGAGTATATCTGGTTTTCTTTTTGATAAACCTAATTTTCTTAGAATTATGGTCAATCAATGAAACCAAATCTTTTCCTTGTATCTCTTTTCTTTCATTTGCTACACACAATTCATGAGTTGCTGTTTGATGCTTGTTCCTTTTTCTTGTTTTGTTTGATTTGGTTTTTGTTTGTTTGTTTTTCATTCATTCCGCTCTCTGCTTGCTGTTATTTGTGTAGTTTTTGGAGCACAAAGCCATGTTAGAAAGGTGATATAGCATGTGTTGATATTCCTTCTCTTGAAAGTGATAAAATATTTGTCTGAGGATACATCGCTTTCAATTTTCTCATTCATTCATTGTTTCTTATTGATTTCTCCTTGTATTATTCTTATTTCTTTCGAATCATTCCCTTCGTCGTACTGATATCTATTAGGGCATAATATCAGATGTTGGCAATAGTAGTAAGTAGTTTATAGAGTACAAATAAATATATATTAGGTAAGAAAAGCTAAGCTAACCACAGCAAATTTTGTTCTATTACACACCACGTCCACTTCTATAACGTAAACTTTTGCAAAATTATTGTTTGCAAGACTGAAGAACCTTCCTTTGCAGAGCAACACTTTCAATAAACAACAAGACATAGGGTCCCAATAGCTTGCTAAAAGTGTAAAGAAAAAATGACACCTAGACATAATTTAATTCCACCTTTGTCTTCTTCATCAAGTGGAGAGGGACGACAAACAAAACTTCCACGACGACCTCCATCTTGTTCTTGATGCAATATGTTGTATACCATCCAATGTCGTCATCGAAACATTCGGTTTGAGATTTCTGAGTTGGAAACTTTGAATTCTATCTGCCGATCAATTTACGAACATTATCAGATCATTGATGTGCAACATTACCACTGGTATACTTATTATGAAATGCCTCAATTACTGGGAATCAAGCTATTAAGAAGGCTTCAATCTGATAGATCACTAACAGAGAACCAGGTCTTAAAGAGTGACGTATTGTTAGCTCTACATGACACTGAGGTATTCACTTACTTCCATCGTCTAATGAGTCCAATGTCCCAATTCGAGGCGATTGATCCAAATATTACTGTCTTGGACTTAAAGAGAGCAATTCAATTACAAATTCCTTATTTCAGCGATGTTGTGGAACTCGGTTTATTTATGGGACAGGTTGAGCTAAATGACTCCTTTACCCTGGTTAGCTTCCCATTCCGTCCCGGAGATGTCATCTTGATGGTTCCGAGAGCAAGAACTCCAAAGCCTTGGGAAGTGATGAGTTTTCCTTTCCCTTCACCCGCTACGATCTCTGCGTTGCCTAAATCTCCTCGTACGATACCAAAGACCAGCGAAGTAAAGACCCTACCGCCACCTCCCATGAAAACAGGAGACTCCGGCTCCCCCATTTTTACTCCAAAAGCCCGCACAACAAGTAGGACCTCAACAAAGAAGGTTGCTATTCAAGAAAATAAGCGTGAGGAATCCATTCAAACGTTTGATTCTTATATTCAAAAGATTCGTCATGAGGATGAGGAGAAAGAACTATTACTAACCTTACAAGGAAACTTTCAAAGATTCTCAAATAATCCGAATGAATTTTATCAAATTACCTTGAAAGTAAAAGTCACTTCCACCATTCAACAGATTAAATCAAAAGTTATTGATAAATTTCCAACGATTAGAAACTATCATCTGAGCTGTTACTATGGCTTGACGAAGCTCGAAGATACCTCTTGCATCATCGAAGTCGCCGGTGGTGGTGTTGAGAGCTCTGTTGTTTTATTCGTGAAAATGTCAGAAACTTTATCTTCTCGCATTGAACAGATTTATTATCGTTCAACTTCCTCTGTGACTTTAAACACGTCCGAAGTTGCTGATCCAGCTCATTCATCAAGTGGCGATGATTATTATGGACGAATTTTTCCATCGAAGGGATCTCAATATCAAATTAGTGAGTCGGTGTGGTTTTTACCAGCATCGTGCGAACTGTTCATACAATTTCTGAAGAATCCTGATGATTACCCGCCATTTCACCCGATTCATCGTCATTGCTCTCGGGGAACGCACCAAACTTCTACAAATTACTCTAGTGCTTTCCGCGAAGTATTTAACATTAATAATATTACATTAGCAATTGAGACAGTGGTTGGTCGCCAGCAGATCCCTTTAACTAACGAAACCCTATTTGGGTATACCTTCTGCTTACCATTAAACCTCTCACCACGTCACTTGTTTCGCTTATTAATCAAATATCGTGATTTTGACTATACCCGAGAGATTATTATTCCTATTTTTACTCTTCACAATGCGCTTGATACACTGCCTTCCTCTCTTCCTTCTCTTACTGGAGATATGATGGTGTACGATCCTCGCTTTCATCTATTTCCAAAGAAAGCCAATGAAAGCAATGAAAAAATCATGAGATTACTCGTGCGTGGCAAACATCCGGTGATTAAACTTCTCATCTCTGATAACGATGGTGAGAAGATGAGAAAAGATATGAAAGAGATTATTATGATTAATAATCAAGAAGATCAAGAAATCTTTGAATTACCTTTACTCTTTTTACATCCTCATGATTGTATCGTGAAGGATATTAAAAAGAAGTTAATGATGTTAAGCTTTACATCATCTATAGAGGATATTCACTTATATTCCTCTCACACTAACACTAGCAAAGGAGATGAATTAAATGACTTAACTCCCTTCTCTCAGCTATTCTCTGAGAATGATGCTATTATTGATGTGATTTATCATATTTCCCTTGCTGATGTCATCATTTCATGTTACTATATGAAAACTGCGTCATCACCGTCAGAGAACAGAGTTGACATCGCTCTTCCTTCTCAGCATACTCTATCAAGATCAATGCATTCTAACTTACCCCTTCTTACTCTTCCAACCTCATTTATTCTTACCATACATCTCTCTGACATGATTCGAAGCATTACTGATTGGAAGATGATTCACGTCACCTTGAGAGAGTGCAAGCATGACATCACTCGTCTTGTTATGGTCTATTACGACCAAGACGAAGTGGAGGGAAAACCTTCCCTGAAGATGAAGATTGAGATGATTTCAGAGTTAGAAGAGAATGCCTTCTATGAGTTACAGTTCTCTTATTATCATCTGATAGAAGGGAGGGCAAGAGAGATGACGATCTTCTTTAAGACTGACACTAGTCCTCAATCTCACTCCAAGAGACCTCATCCCTTGCCAGTGTCACAAGTGACAGAGAAGAAGAAGCGAGGAAGAAAGAGGAAGGTTGTGACGGAGAAGAAGGATGATGATGATGGCGACGAAGATTATCGTGACATCAGCGAGGGGAAGAGGAAGAATAAGAGTAGTCTTGGTCTCAGTTCTCGAAAACTTGTGAGAAGAAGTACAAGAACTCCAAAGAAATATGACCAATACCTCACCATCCACAGTGAATTAGATGATGAAGAGGCCTATAATGAGGAGGTGACTGAGAAGTTTGCATGGAATGACGATAGCGACAGTGAAGTAGATGAAGAAGTTATCCTACAAACAAATCACAACAAAAGAAAAAAAACAACATCTTCAAAGTAATACACAATGAAGAGCGAAGATAACTCTTTCTTTGTCTATCTCTCTTATCCTTGATTACCTGTTTATTTGGTGGGGTATCTGATATTACTTTCAGTCTTTATTTGACTTCTATTACTTTCGTTTGATATGATTTGATTTATATATTAATTTTACTGTTTTAAGATCTTTACTATGTAAAAGAAGAGAGAAAAAGAGTCATCGTGGCGAACTATTATCTAATTGCCATGAAAACTCAATAAAAGAGAAGGAAAAGAGAGAAAAGAAGAGAAGGAAAACTCAAAACAAAACAATGAATAAGAAAAAAAAATACAAAAATGTTCTAATAAAAGTGAAAATCAAATAAAAATTTATAAGATAAGATAAGAAGATTGTATCTATTATTTTCATCAAATCAAGGTTTCTTTACGTATTATTATTATTATTCTACTATCCGATGAGATTTAATACTTTTTCTTCCTTTCGTCTCCTTGATAACCACTAAGATAAAAAATATATACACCGCAAAATACTGAACAAAGAAATCACATCTTCATTGATTCTTATCCATTGATCTCAATTATTACCGCTCTACGCCATCGATATCGTCAGAGATTACACACGACAGTTGACCGAGAGGTTTCTGCTATACAATTTAAACCTCTGTTAAGAGAGGATCAAAATGATTAATCATAAAAGCAGGTAAGAAATGTTGATTATATTTCTTAATACATTTCTTTAAATAATTTGATTGATTTTTAATTGGATGAAACCATAAATCAGTATGATTCATAATATAATCACATTTCCATGGTTTATTCCACCTTACAGTATTATTTAACTCTGGTGCAGTATATATAGTTAACTTTGCCTTCACTGGTAATGTATAGAAGATTGCCTCTAAGAAGTCTAATTGATGTACTTGATTAATAAATGTCTTAAATAATTGTATTATACGATAATTAAAGCCGATCGCACATGCCATACCATGATAGTAAGGGTATTGTATTTTTAATTTATTAAAGGTTGGTACCTCTGACCATAACCATGGTGTACGGTTAGGGTAGTTAGTATGTACTTTACTACCTATGACATCACTCTTACGGTTGACGGCATCGTAATGTACCTTGAGGAAGGAATCAATGGTTGGGATAAATACATCCTCTTCAAAAATCCACATTAATTGATAGGTAGGTGTAATCTCTCCTAAGAAATAAATCGATTTATCCCATGCCGTCACTTCTCCTCTCATATAATTCATATGACGGTATTGATGACGTAGACAATGACGTTTATCAATCCGTATGATAAAACGATTCGGATTCCCTTGACTATGACCAACAGGAGGAGGAGTAGTAGTCATATTTTGTAGAAGGAGTTGCTGCTGTTTCTTTTGACCATAGTTAGTGTTACGATATTTCCAGGTATCAAAGGAGAGGATTTGATCGGTTTGTTTACAATCTTCAATAAAGAAGATTGTAAAATCTTTCTCTGATAAGAATTTTGTCCAATGAAATATAGTTATATCAATTTTACATGTTAATATAAATAATGCATATGGTGTAATTGGGAGAGTAATGTTTGTTGTTTCAATCCAATCTTTTAAAGTCCATTGATTACGTTCTTCATAAACTACTTTACCAAAAATTTTCTCTTTTTTATGACCTTTTCCTTGAATTAATATCAATAATAAGAGGAAACTCAGTAGAAAGACTACTTTAATGGTGTTATTGGAAGAGTGTTGCATCGTTCATTCATAGAGAAAAATGAAACTGCAATAGATGGGGTAGCGTCTAAAAAGAATAAATATTAGTTCTCGGAAAAACAAAAGAAAACAAAAGGAAATCCATCGTTTTTCTGAGAACGGAGCAAACGATAAAAATCGATTGTCAAGGGTCAGCTCACACTATGAAGGGTTTCAACATTATTGATCAATTATTTATCGATGGATGGCCATGAATTATACTTGGCTATTAAATGTTACGATCTATTATCTATTTTCTTATCTTTTTTTTTTCTTTTAACTTGTCTTATGATTGGAATAAATTTCCAAAAATACTAAATTTATTTCCATTTCTCACACTTTCTCTCACTGATATAAAGGGAAGCATGAGTTAACAAAGAAAGAACAAAGAAACAGAAGAAACGAAGACAAGCAAATATGGAAGGAAGTACATATGCTAATCCTCCGACTATTCTTACCACCACAATCATTTTTTATCATCATCAATTGACGTCGTTTAACACTAAAAGAAGAAAAGAAAGGGGGGAGGGCAGGGGGAGAAAATAGTTGGAAAATACTCAATACACAATGAATGAATCCTAATCTAAAAGCAAACTAACAACGACAATATCAACCGTGGTAGTGCAGTACAAAAAAACTAACAACACAACCTCTCTTTTCAATAGCGAGAATGCAAGGGGAGGTTGGAGCAACTATAAGACAAGCGAATGTGAGAAAGGGGGAAGGGAATGTGAATGGGAAAAAGCGGAGAAACTTTGTGGAGAATGAAAAACTATCATACAAACTAGAGAAAGACTATTGGAATAAGAGTGAACAAACCTTAAACAAAAACAAAACAAAAAGCGCTATAGCAAAGACAGTCGATTCTCAGATCTTCTAACTATTCTAACTTTCGTTCATTCTTTGCTTTATTTGAAGTCTTTCTTCTCTTTCTCTGGTGATTTTGGTGGTTTCCCTTGAGCTCCACCAACACCACCACCTAATGTAAAGCTACTCTTCTTTCTTGCAGTATGAACTAATCCATCAGCATCCATATGACGCTCATGAATAATTTGTTCAATACCAACTTGTTGATAATGTGGACGTACATCATAATTACCACTGAAATTACGTTCTAATCCTAATGGTCGTAATGCATCAGCACCACTTAAATGAACCGAATGACGCCGTAATGGTATAGATGTTAATGCTTCATATTTCTCTGTTGATAATTGTAATTTTCTTGCACCAGCTATATCTAATGGTCTCATATAATTGACATCATTCTCATGTTGTAATCCTAATTTCACCATCATTGATCTTAAATGGAAATAATATTTAGCATATTCACTAGCTGATACACGTATTACATATTTTAATGCTTCTAACATGGATAATTCTAATGCATTGACACGATGTAAATCAAATGTTGGATATACTTGTGAGAAATCCTATGAATAAGAGATATAGATCATTAGAAAATGAAGAATAAGAAGGGAGGTTGCTTTGGACTTACCACATTCCACATCGAAAGATCATCCCATACTTTACTAGCCATAACTAGACAAGCAAATAATCTAAACAAAAAAAGGTGATTCCATCATTAAAACAAAGAAAAGAAAAGAACTTACATCGATCTCCAGTTATCATATCTAATCGCTAATCTTCCCCTTGTCTCTTTCACTAATCTCTCACAATAAATCAATGCCATAATAATACAATCACTCTCTAACTGACTTTTCGAGAAGATCAAAGTAAAAAACTCTTTTACTGTAGCTAAGGAAGGTACTAATTCCATCGCACTCATCTCTTTCTGCTCACGAGTCATCGAAGCAAGGAAAGGAGTATCTTTAAAGATATCATATTCAGACAAAGGAACAATGTTTTCCTTCGCTGCTTGCACCATATGAGCTCGAATAACAACACAAGCACACTCAATGGTTGCAGTATTATCTTGGGAAGACATTGTAGTCTCAATATAGATGGTTCCTGTACTATTTCTTCGTTTATGTTGTTTCTTCTTTCCTCGCTTACTACTACTGCTTGCCTTGACGTCATTGGTATCATAAGAGGATTTCGATTCTTTAGCTTGAGCTAATAATGATTCCTTTGCTTGTGCACGAGATTGAAAGGAAGGTGGTTTCTCATCAGCAATTGACATACGACGAGAGAAGGAAGCACGACGATTATCAGTGCCATCACCACTAGGCTGACGCATTAACATAAGAATCTCATCTAATTAAAGAAGAACGAGATAATTAAAGAAGAGAAAAACGACATGAAGGAATAATCTTACCATCCATGGTGGAGATAGTTCGCACACGCCTACTATTAACATAACTATTCAATCTTCCTCTACCTCCTTCATTCTGACCGTAATTACTCTTTCCTTCATCTCCTAAACTATTAAAACGCTCTCGTCCTCCAGGAGTAGTAGTTTCTTTACTATCATCGCGATAATAGAGGATATTATCACTAGCTGATCCAATACTAAGGTCGAAATCATAGTTAATATCTCCCTTCTCTTCTAAATCCTTTGCACGCTGAATACGATAACGAATATTATTTTCCATTTCACGGAAAAATTCTAAAGTTTCCTTTTTCTTTTGTATCATAAGGATTCTTTCTTCTGGTGATGCTAGTTCTAGTGGCTGTAAGAAGAGAAGAAGAGCGATAAAGTATGCAAAAGGATGATCTAATATTATTTTTACCTTAGTCCATGTGGTTTCTTTTGTTCGGGTATTGTAGTAATAGACGCGACCTAAGTGCAAAGGAGGGGAGGGTATCACAATTAGGAGAGGATTGTTATTGACGAGAATAAGGAAATTACCAGATTTAGAATCAGTGGCAGACTTCCACTCCCTACTATTATAATTATTTGAATCCATTCTAATATATCAATCAACAATTCCTTCAATAATAAATTTATCTTTTCACTAAATTTCACTGTCTCTTGTGCTTCTCAAAATATTCCGATAAGACTGATAATAGAAATTCACGATAATCTTATCAGACAAAAACTCTTTTTAACTCTCTCAACTTCTTCCTAAGACTATAAGAGTAATATTCTAGGTGATGTTTGACTCTTCTTCTTCTTAAAGTTGATTGGAATTTGTAGGGAAAGTCACTGGCGCTGCTTCTTCTCTAAATCTATTGGAAATCAACATTTGGCCCTCTCTTATAGGAATAGTGAGGGCGGGCAGGGGCTTTCGCCACTCCACACCAACAAACAAGGCAGGTTTTTAGATTTCGAAGGTTTTTATAAAAAGGCGTTGCGTCGGGATGGTCGCAGTTTTGGGTTTTCGGTTGGAATCGTTGTCCATCATACTCTCATATTTTCTTTTCAATATCAATTCAAACAAATCTGTTGTCTTTTAGCTGTTATTATCTATTTTCAAATCAAGGTAAGGACCTTCCCATTACTCCATCATTGTCTAAACAAGGTATAGCGATGAACAACTCGCGCAGCTGCAAGCTGTGATCCAAGACTCTCTTGGCGTCCAGGTGCTAGAGAGTCTTGGATCACAGCTTGCAGCTGCGGAGTTGTTCATCGCTAAAAGACATCTATACCTTGTTTAGACAATGATGGAGTAATGGGAAGGTCCTTACCTTGATTTGAAAATAGATAATTATAGATAGTTAACTTTTTTCCTCGCTTTTACAACATTTTTGATCGTGCTATCCTCTAGGTGCAGTACCTGACGTATTCCCTCAGAGCAAGGATTGCCTTGTCTTCACGGGCAACGAAAGGCTTTCCAACGGTCAGCAGAACAGTCCAGCGAAAAAGCAAAGGCGAAGCGGTTACGCGTCGCCCGTAGGATTGGAATTACAGTCCCACAAATTAATTTTGCGTCTTTGGTTGTCTAATTAATTAAAATATTTTATTCTAATTCTGTGGTTGTGATTGACTTATTTTGTCATTGAAAAAAAACAAAAAATAAAAAAGAAACAACAAAAACAAAAACAAAACAAACAAAAATACGAGATAAATTGAGACGTGGAAGGCCGTCAATAAGAGGAAAGGAAAAGAAAAAGGCGGATTTCGCTCAACCATCAACGAAAGAAAAAACATAATAAAACAAGTCTAATGAAAGACGAAGAGATAAAATCACACAAAAAAGAAAGAAGGCGAGGTAAATCAAAGTAATATTCATAGCCCGTGTAATGCTGTGAAATATGATACAGCTCATATTCAAAATCTTTTCTTTTCCATTTCTATAAGATCATAGTATTATTATTGTTCGTCATCACTGTCTTCATAATCAGTCACAGTCTTCCGAGAGCGAGAGAGAGGAGTTGGAGGA
>VKHI01000389.1:0-29242 GCA_015145745.1 Poterioochromonas sp. DS
TACAAGTCCGATCAATCTGAGAGATCAAGAGGATCTATCAAAAGTGACTACTCAATCAAAGTCACAACAGTAACAACTGATAGAGGAGAGCTGTTAGTGATATTAAGGATAGAATAAATGTACACTTCTTACCTCTTGTATTTACACCTGTCATGAGCACATTGATCACCACACATTCGTTTCCTCTTCTGTGATTTGCCTCTATTGTCTTGATTATCAGTGACTTGTAATATAACTTAATTGCCTTACCTCCAATTCTATTTGGCGATCCAACGCAGTGAAGTTAACCAAGCAACAACAAAGCAAAACCAACCCAAAACCGACTCAAAGCAACTAGCAAAGAAAACAAAGAGATTGATTCATCAGCGTATTTTTTCGAGCGTACTTTACCAGCGTATTTTCCTTAGCGTATTTTTCGGTGTGTCGTATTAAAAAGAAAAAGAAAATTTTGTGGTGAAAAAGGATGTCAGGATTATTCTCAAAAGTTTCAACAAAGATGATCTCGGAGAAAGCCCCGAAGTGTCCATTAATTGGGGAAAGAGAAAAGTTTCCTCGATGGATTCAACAGTTTGAGCGATACGTCTACGGACTGGGTGTAGACGAATACGTTTTCAAAGACCAACCAAAGCCACCGGATGGAACGACTAAAACTGCTAAAACTGATTTAAAAAATTGGCAAGAGAAAAGAAGAGAGGCATTTTTAATAATTACCTTGGCAGCCGGAGATGATCATGAAGATATATTTCAAAATGCTGATAAGAATCCATTCATTATTATGAATAACTTGAAGAAAAAGTTCGGATTTAGTGATGCCGGTGATGGAACATCGGCACACTACTTGTTATCGGCATTTATGTCGGCAAAGTTATCAACCGAAGGTGACTTACCGGCAAACCTAACCAACTACATCACTGAGCTGAACACCTTGGCAGACAATGCAAATGCCCTTGCCAAGACGATTGTCATTTCGGACGAACTCAAATTCTCACAGTTGAGCATGAATTGTGGTCCTCTCACGCAATTCATTCAATCAACCATCCTAAACATGAAAGACAAGAAGTTTGGCACACTAGTTGAAAAGTTAAATGATCTTATGAGAATGCCGAAGGCTCAACTAGATGTAATTATGGGACTCTCAAGAGAACCAAACCAGAAAGGTGGTAGCTTTACACCTAACCAAGCAGAAAATCCGCCTAACCACACTGTAAACGCGGTCATGAGACCAAAGAAGCAATGGAACCCGAAAGGACAGTGGAAATCCAAACCATATTATGGAAAGAATAATTTCAATAATTATAAACCGAAGTTCAAACGACCATATTACCAACCTAACCACAAACCATGGAATAAGAAATTCCCTAACCAAAGAAATAAACATTTTCATAACGGAGGCGTCTGTCGCTTTTGTGGCGGCGAAGGTCATGATCCGAATCATTGCCCTCGGATTCCTTCGTACGATGACATGCATCCGAATAAAACGGCTAGAGTATGTACTAGAGTTGCGCTAAATGTAGTTGAAGAAGAAGAAGACTATATACTTCTAGACTGTGGTGCAACTGACTCACATTTGAGAGAGAAGAAATATTTTAAAAAATTAGAAGAAAATCTCGAAAATGTGGAAAAAATTGCATCAGCCTGTGGGTCAATTACCCAAACAAGAGGAGTTGGAATGATAGGAAACATTAAGTTCTACTACACTCCTGCATTCACTCATAATCTACTATCACTATCACAATTATTAGATATTGGATATACGGCTGATGTATCGAAAGAATGCATTACAATACGTTTTAATGAAGCATTCGAAGTTAAAGCGATGAAAATGAATGGACTATTCAAAATTAAGATGAATACCTTTCTAAAAGAAGCAAGAAAAATCAATGAAAAAGAGAATAAAAAAGCGTTCTTAGGAAAGTTAGGAGAGATCAATTTTGAACAATTTCATAAAATTACTCATCTCGGTGATAAAACGTATCAAAGACTTCATCAGTTGCGGTCAGTAAAAGGAATCAAGCCTGGGAAGGTAGTAGAGACTAAGTGTTCACATTGTCTTCGAGCAAAACTAAGAAGAAAGTCATATAAGAAAAGAAGGATAATTACTTCTGACTTATTACCTTTAACTTCCATTTATACTGATTTAAAAGGTCCTCTCTCTCCACAATCGTTCAATGGCTTCAATTACGTCGCTTCTTTTATTGATGAGGCAACAAGGTATAAATGGATATATCCAATCAGTCATAAAGATGATGTGGCAGAAGCATTTGAACACTTCGTGCAAGAAAATATTTCCCCGTTATTGAGAAACACAACGAATTCTAATAAACTCCAGTTCAAAATTGTTAAATCAGATGGTGGAGGTGAATATGAAGGTAGATTTACCTTAAAATGCAAAGAATACGGATTTAAACAAATAATAGTTCCCCGTTCAACGCCAGAACTAAATGGTATTGCTGAGAACTACTGGAGGACGTTATTTTCTACCGTCCGCGCTTTTATGTTTTCAGCTCCACAAATTCCGAATAATCATTGGCCTGAGGCCGTAATTTACGCTAATGATGTGTTGAATTGCACTTTATTAGTGCCTGTAGATGGAACTCTGAAGACTCCCCATGAAAGACTGTTCGGCGAGGTTCCAGACCTGAGAAAATTCCACGTATTCGGCGAAAAGGTTTATGTTTTCATTCCAAAAGAGTTGAGAGACAATACTTCACTCCAGGAGCACGCTACGGAAGCATATTTTGTGGGCTTTGATCGAAAGCATATTAATTCTGGACGGTTTCTTCAAAAACTAAACCCTGGATACAAAATTATTATTCAGGATTACGACAATGTGGAATATGTTGGTACTGACCTGAATGAACCATTGGAAGAACAAGATGAATTAAGTATTGATGACTTCCAGACAATGAATAATGAGCATTCACCGATTTCTACCGAGAGTAACAGCGAACAAACTAAGAGCGAGAAGAAAAGAAAAAGAAGTCAAAAGGTCTATCAAAAGGTGCGAAAATCGATTAGACTTATTGAAAAGGAACAAGCCAAGATCGCTCATGCTGCTGTTCTGGAGGAAAAATCGCTGTCTTTAAAGGATATAATGAATTTGCAAAACTCAAAAGAAAGAATCCTTTACCTGGATGCACTTTTAGTCGAAATCAAATCGATTGAAGCAAGGAAAGTATGGATAGTAGAATCAATTACTCATAACAAGACGTTATTAAAGACAAAATGGATATTTACTACTAAATTTGATCATACTGGAAGAGAAATAAGGAAGAAGGCAAGATTAGTAGTCATAGGTTGTCTTGCTGTTGAAGGAATTGATTATACTGAAACTTATGCTCCAGTAACAAAATTGCCGTCTTTACGAGTATTTCTTTCTTTAGTGTGTCAATTCAATCTCTATATGTTCCAACTTGATGTCGATACTGCATTCCTTTACGCTGACTTAGAAGAAGAAATCTATTTAGAAATACCACCAATGTTTACGTATTATCATAAGTCAGTCGATATAAGGAACAAATGTCTTCGTCTTCAAAAGGCGTTATATGGCTTACCACAAGCACCTAGAGCATGGTTTAGAACTATTGACAAATTCTTCAAAGAAAGTGGATACAAACCACTTATTCACGAGCCTTGTATTTACATCAAAGTATGTAGAAATCAATCGATCGCATTGATGACACTCTATGTCGATGATATGATAATTGCACATAACAACTATGAGGAATTGATGCGATTAGTAACTGAGATTGAAAGGAAATTTCAAATCAAAAAGATTGGTGTACCGAAAAAGATGCTTGGAATTAGTATAAAATACAAGAAAGATGAAGGTCTATTAGCTATCTCAACCAAAGACAAAATAATTGAATTAACAAAGGAATATCAAATAAATGAAAAGTTAGCAGTCCCTCTACCAGCAGGAACAAAATTTAAAAAAGAAGAAAAATCAGACATGACTGAGGAAGATAAAACGAAATATAGATCACTACTTGGGAAATTGATGTTTATTATGGTAGCAACAAGGCCGGATATAGCCTTTGCTGTATCGCTACTTGCCAGATATATGAATAATCCTATGAATATTCACTATCAGTCAGCAATAAATATTTTAAAATATCTGTATGGAACAGTGAATTGGACCGTGGTCTTTAAGCGTAAAAGCTTTGAGACTTACAATCTTGTTGCATACTCTGACTCAGACTGGGGAGGAGATTTATTAAACAGAAGATCTCGTAGTGGAGGAGTGATTTTTCTTGGGGGTTCACCCATTTATTGGTCTTCAAACATTCAGACTTTGGTCGCTTTGTCTTCAGCTGAAGCCGAGATTAATGCATTGAAAGAAATAGTCAAGAGCGTTCTATGGATTAGAGGTATACTAAAAGATATACAAATATTACCTGGAATTTCATCGAAACCAACTCTGGTTTATGAGGATAATTCATCAGTTTTAGAAATAGTAATAAATCCTGAAGTGTCAAAAAGAAACAGACATTATGACATGTCATATCACTTCATAAGAGAGAATATTGAGGAGTTCAAGAATATATTGATAAGATGGATCGACACAGATAATAATGTGGCAGATCTGTTCACGAAAGCGCTCGACGAGAAGAAATTGTCGTATTTTCGTGAAAGGATACTGGTAAATAAAGACTAATGGAGGATATTATTTAGTTAAAATTTACATAAAAAAATTGCTGAAGGAATAAGGTGCTAATGTCAAAAGATGATCGAGAAATGGTGAAGGAAGTAATAAATAATCATGAACAGATAAGAATTAAGCCATTATCCCCAAGGCCCTCTTTTAAAGAAGGTTTTTCGTGCTTAAATCATGGTTGTCTTCGCATATTTTAATTGCTCTTGGCGCGCATGGTTGATGGAAACAACTGAAATATGGGTGATGATGAGGTTCATACTGATGATGATGATATGTCAGCAAAACGCGCGAAAATAATGTTGATTCTTCAATCACATGATATTATAAGAATACTGTAATGATATTAAAGCTTGGGAGCAGCAGAAAAATGATTAAAACCACCAAGACCCCAAGCTTTCCAAACGAATCATATGACGACTTCTTGAATGATTGTAAAGCGATCAGAGCTTCCAGTGCTCTTCAATGATATGTCTTGGTGGTAGGTTAACTCATAACCTATCTGGATTTCACTAAAATGGGGGGCTGGTACTTCATGAATGAAGGCGGGATGATGACTGCTAAATACACTGGAAAATTTCAATAAATTTATTCCCCGTGAGCCCATCCAAAGATCGCATGTCCATTTAGAGGCACTAAATATCAATAAAAAGAGATAAGATATTGAAAAGAAGTCATCAGTCACGCGCTTACCTCGAAAATATCATCATCCATGCATGGTAATGTTCATCCTTCGTTGATCCTTCGCTGCTTTCGCAGTTATATGTTACTTGACTTTGTCGAAACTCTAGTTTTATTTCTTTAGGAGAAAGATTTATTGAAAAGATCGATGAAAGTTGAAGAGAAGAAGCAGAATCAGACCACTAGAGCGAAAAATAGGCCATCTCCTACTCCGATACTCATACTACCATCACTAGTGATCGTATTTCAAGTGAAAGAAATGAGAAAAAGAGAAAGATAATGAAGAAAATGAAGAAGGATAACGATGACGGAGAGCCTTATTTTACAGGAAAAGCTCGGAAAACGCTCAAGAGACAGGGCTACCTACACTACAATATCTACCTACACACTAAGAACAAGTAAGACCCTATAATTCTTTTAAAAAAGCTGGTAGGATGATAGAGTAGAGCTGTTAGTGATATTAAGGATAGAATAAATGTACACTTCTTACCTCTTGTATTTACACCTGTCATGAGCACATTGATCACCACACATTCGTTTCCTCTTCTGTGATTTGCCTCTGTGTCTATTGTCTTGATTATCAGTGACTTGTAATATAACTTAATTGCCTTACCTCCAATTCTATTTACAACAGCTACAGAATCAACAAACGTCAAGACAGTCAAAACAACAGAAGAGTAAGAATCAAGAATTCAAATAGTAGAAATGAAGATGAAGTAAAATCAAGAAGAAGGAGCAATTCTACAAGAAGATCAAATCAGCTGGCAGGAAACCTTCAAGCAAAGTCAAAGATCGTATGAAGTCTCCAAAGAGATTTGCAGACACTGAGGAGGGTAAAATTAATGAATTCAGTCAAAAGCCATTCTAACCGCCAAACCGACCTTTTTTTGTACGGCCTTACCGATAAGAACATCTTTCATATATATTGATGAAATATCTGCGTTTTCTGTGCGATGATTCATCAGATCATCTTCTTTAAAGTAGTATCTAGTGTTTTTCAACACTACAATCTTGGAGTCGGAAAGAAATCTTGTTTTGACCAGACCTTTTGACAATTATTGGTGTTATGTGTTGACAAAACGTTGACAAAGTTTGGCAAAAGTGATGTAAGAACACTTTCGTATCAATTTGATGATATGTCTTGCGTTTTCTGTGCGATGATTCATCAGATCATCTTTTCTAAAGGAGTATCTAGTGTTTTTCAACACTACAATCTTGGAGTCGGAAAGAAATCTTCGCTATTGTTGTCCTATTTTGGTGATGTCGTCCACCTTATCAATGCGTCTTATCCAATTATTCCCATCAAAGTACCTCCGATTGGTGATTGTGGTGTTAAGAAACACCGGTTATAGGAAAAATGTAAAAGAGTGATTAAAGTTGTTCAATGGGTTGAGTTGGCAAAGCTTACAAGTTGACAAAAAATGACAAAGTGGACAAATTGGCAAACAATGGCAATGTCAAGAAGAGCTTGAGATGAGTCTGGAGTCCTTTTTTGACTTTATCTGAGTGAAAAAGGACATTTCTTCACTAGGAATGATTGCTTATCGGTATTGTACGGGATTCCGGTGAAAGCTCGGTTTGCCGGTTAGGATTGCTTAAAGCAGTATAAATAGGATCGCTTCAACGATCAATAGATCTTGGCAAGACCTTGCTTGATTATATTCTTCAGGATTTTAACAAGAAAGATGAAATTAAAACAGCTTATGAAAATAGTAACTTTTTATCAGGTTTGGAGTTATCCGTCGAAGACTCGTTGCTCATGAGTCGACCATAAAAAACTCGGTGGTTTACCTTTGTACCCGCAAACCACCGAGTCCTTTATGGTCGACCTAACCCTAACCCTAACCCTAACCCTAACCCTACCAGGAAAATCTTAGATAAATATAATATTATAGAAAGAACATCTGTCGCATATCACCATTATAGTAATGGATGGCCGGAAAGACATATAAGAAGAAAGCGACTACAATGATGTTAATTTCCAGTACCCTTATAGGATTCTGGCCGCATAAGGTATTAAAACAGAGAAAGTACGTACACCACTTAAAGACTTAGAATGGGATACACCATTCAAAAGGATCGCTTATCTTCTGAAGACTCCGGATTGTGAGGAACCACAGTTTCGGCAGCATACTTCGTCTTTTGCTTTGCAGTCGCAGTGCTGTGATCATCCTCGTTCACTAGGTCTCCAGCCGCGTTGCCTCCCACATCAACTTCTACATCAACACCAACATCAACATCTTCTGTCTTGCTGTTGATCAGTCTCAATACATCGTTAGGGATCGGCAACTCTGTCCAGCTGCGACGTACAATCACTTTCCACGTGTCCAGACTCAGGAACTTGTATGCACCCTGCATATTCCCTGACGGACCGAGCGAGATGGCTCCTGTGGTGCGAGGCTTCATGGTGTTGGTGATGCTATCGTCCTCATGCACCTGCACATAGGATCCGAACTGCAGACGGAAGTCTCTCTTCAAATCAGCCTTCACCCCTGTTAAACAGTTCTTTCGGAGACTGTGACAGGCCAGTACAAGGAAAGAGGTTGATCGCCCACACACAATGATACACCAAATGAACCACCATGATGTTGGGTAATCGGTAAGGTAACGTGTTGATAAAGCCACGCACTCGCTCCTTGATCTGACGAATCGCTCGTTCCACCTCAGGCACATGTTCGCCTTTCGACGCCAGGTTCAGCTTGATTCCGATATCGCCCAGCGCCAACTCCATGCCTTTCACTGCGCTTTCCGTGTCGCTCAGCAACATGTGTACAACAAAACCATGCTTCTTGTACAGCAACTGAACATGTCTCACTGCAGCCATGATCGATGCATGTTCCTTACTCTCCACATTCTGCACCGTCATCAGACCTAGACCTCGACTGATGGTGACGAGGAAGGGAATCTGCTCGATGAAAGCCAGATCCGCTGCCAAGATCACCTTCTTGTCTTCATGTTTGAACACCGAGCTCGTATCGATACGAAGAGCCTTGGGTGTCTCTCTCACGGTTCTGCCTCGGATGGCTCCGAGATCTTTACCAAACATAGCCTTCAGCTCAATTTACTCAGCTAACTATCTTTTTACTTCTCATTGCTACTTCCTCATTATTTCTCTTCGCATCTCTCTACCTACTTTCCTTTCAACCTAGTCGAAAGGCTGGCGATGTTGAGGTCTCATCGAATATGATTAGGATGAAGGAACTGCATTGCCCATCTTCCACTTCTTGCTGATCCATCATGGTGACTTTTTGATATTTCTTTTTAATATTTTACGCAAGAGTTCTTACCGGTCCCACCGATAAGAGAGTCCATTTTTTCCTCAGCAGGTTTCAGAAACTATTCTACATTTGGTGACATGGCGGTCTCAAACTAGAGAAGAGGCATTCTGTTAAATTACATCATCTCCTCGCTTTGCTGTGTTAAATTGAATCTTCCTTTACTATGATTAACTAAACTTCCATCTAACCTCAACTTGAACGAAGCTGTCAGCAAGTTTCGTCATCTTCTTTAGATGTATAAAACTTGGAAAAGTAGCCATGTGATAAGAAGTATCAGAAACCGGGGAAATGGAAAAGAAAAGGCTGACTCATAGGCGAATAAGTAGGAACAATCTTCTCCGGCCCATGGTTTGTAAGGTCGAGTATTGTTGTATGGGGAATACATCATATTGCAACTACATTGCCCATTTGAAGGATTGCAAATTCCATTAGGGTACGAGCAATTATTGAGGCAAACCTTATATTCGCATATTTCACCGTAATAACCGGGTTGGCACATGCATCGACTGACCGGAAATTCAACAGAACACCATCCGTTGAAAGAACAATTTGATTTACAATCTTTCACACTACAATCTTCGGTAATAAAAGGCGGAGCACAAATTGACGTCCCAAACCCGTTGCAAATACCATTCACTTCACCCGGATTATCGAGCGTGCATGGGAGCTTTGGTACATCTTGCACATAGATATCATCGTCAGTGTGAAGATAACCAGCTTGACAAGAATGGACACAAATTTGCTCAAAAGTAATTGAATCATAATAACAATAAGTTCCTGGGCAGGAAATATTTGAGCAATCTACCCCATAGTAGCCAACATCACAGAAGCAAAATCCGTAGTAACACGATCCCTGAAAAGAGCAGTTATTGATGCAATGAAAAAGATTAAAATACCACATATCCGATAATACAGTGGAAGGATAAGTGTAAGACAGATTTTTTGGTTGTTCAGAGTAATATGCCATTCCGCCGTACATAAAAATCTCACTACTATTTTCATGAAATACTGCTCGATGCCCAAACCTTGGAAGCGGCTGTACGAATTGAAGTTGTACCGTTAAATCAGATCGTCCATCGTATCTGTCGCGACATCCATCCCATCCTGGTTTTTGAGGTCGAGGAGAAGCGATAAAAATTGAGCTACTGGCCCTTCCCGCCAATCCGTCCAGGACCATTCCTCTTGTGGGCTCTGCGAATACAGATGTGCAACGTTCATACAACGTTACCGTCAAAGAATCATTAAAAACGTGCTTAAAAGGGCGAACGTATTGCATTAAACCCGTCGCTGCATAAGGGTAGATTGGAGAACCAACAGCTGCTCGATCTTGCCATGTTAGATTTTTCGTCATATTCATGATATTGCCTTTGGGAAAGATTCCAAACCAGGGACCATTAGCATGGTGAGGGTAATAAAAAGGTTGTTGAGAATATGGAAGAATATCAAACGGGTAACTCCTATGGAAGAAAGAGGTCACAGAGGTAAACAGAGCGAATTCTACAACTCACGATTCTCGCGAGAGGGACAAGGGAAATTTCAGCTCCGTGCAATTGTTGGTGGCTTCTTTAATGAAAGCAAAGTCATCGGTACAACTTGACGCGTATAATGGCTTCACGAATCTACAAACACGTCAATCACAAACACAGCCTCACGTTTGAAGACTTACTCCTCTTTCTTCAGCCACCGAGAAGTGGTAATATTGAAATACCACGTATCCCCAAAGATGTAGTTGTCAGAGAATCCTCCTAAACTCAATAATTATCAGAGCCAAAGGGTGAGGAAAGAATACTCACCATGCAGGAAGAAAACATCACCGAGCAGTAAAAATACAGCGTCCATCCTTGCATCTGGAACAGGAGAATCGCTCGGAAGATCAACTTGTATCCATAGACTAGAACTAAGATTATAATACCAAAGATCATTTAAAAAATACGGGTAACCAGGGTAGGGAATAAATCCACCAGACCCAATCGATGTCACACCAACACCAGATCCAACCCCATCAGTGCTCGGGTACGGAAAGTACGTATTGTATCCACCAAAAATCCAAACCAGATTGCGCTTATCATCGAAAGCAGACCCATGACCAGCTCGGCCAGTTGGATATACTGTCGTACAAGAAATATCATTCCTAAAAAAAACCTGTGAGTCCAAGGAGTTGCGTCTTTCTTTCACCTTACCTAGAATCCCATGACAAACCTGGGTCGGAATAGCACTGCTTATTCGGCTTTTTGAACTGCCACAATCCATTGTTGGCTTTGTAAGTTTGTCCGGGATAAGAAAAATCCAAGTACTTCGTATAGATCCATAAATCGTTGAGGTAACCACCTGCTGGTCGAGTGATATAAGAAGACCAATCATTCAGATAGGAATTTTCCGGGCTATATCCTTGCCATAACCGATGTCCACCAAAGATTGCCATTTTTTGGACAACATCTGATCCTTGCAGGTGTTGTTTTCCGACAGCCATTGAATGTCTCCATCGTTTGCTAGGACCAGCAAACTTGCTAGTACTGTTTGAAACAGGAATCTGCGATGAATTGTAGTAAATCAAACTGCTAAAGAACGTATCATTATAGAAGTAAGTTAGTGCTTGAGCAGCATAAACTTGACGCCAACTTTTCATGTAAATGTCAAAAAACCACATATCATCACAATAATCTTCACAACGCTCGCTAAAACCTCCATAGACATACAAACACCCGTCATTAAACATGACTGAAGCATGATTATATCTTTCAGACGGAACAGTACAGACTTGAACGCCCAGTTGAATGATACAGCCTCCTTCTTTGGCGCCAACATGCCATAACTCCCAACCACTTGATTGGCATGGACCATCAAAATCTCGATCAACACCTGCATCGCAGAGCTTATACGCCCAAACATCGTTGTAAATTAGCCCGATATTAATGTACGCACTTTGAGTGAAATTACATCCGACGGTCTCTTCTACTGTATAGAACTCGTTGTTAACGTCATTACAGGGACTCACGGGTTTCTGGTCGTAAGTTGTGAATACTATAGTTCCATTTACCTTGGGATCGTTAGATGGCGCGATGTAAAATGATAGATCTTACCGATTTGACGTTGTAGGTTTTGGGAATATGTTCCGTCTGTTGATCATTATCTCTTCCACCAAACATAACCAGATAAGTTGCACCAGCATAGCTTGATCGTTCATCAGTTTTGATTAAATGGAGAGAATGGCCTCTTCGAGGACGAGGGGGGGACGAATCTCCACGATAACGACTGTTCCCCCAAATAGCCTCCCACTGTAACTTCAAATTACTTGCTGTTTCAGAGGATGAGGACCATGTAACTTTGTAATCCCATTCGTTCCAACCATTTAGCAATTGCAACCAAGAGACAAATATATAGAGGTAGAGAGCTAAATACAATTGCATCTTGTGGTTATTTTACCGCATTTCTAAGAAAATGAAACGCCGATCTTTTAATGATACGCTACACCAGATTGCACAGACCATTCCCACAACTAATAATATAATAATAATATAATAATAATAGTATAATAATAATAGTATAAGAGAAGAACGATAATAAGTCTTGCAATGAAGTCCTTTCAAAAACTCAAACTGAGAAACATCGTTTCGTCTCTATCTGATCGTTTTACGTCGCACTGTGAATCAAGTGAAACAGATCTAATCCAGCAGGTACACAGATTTGCTAACTTAGGATTTAGTTGAATACTTTCCAGGCGGATGCCAAACTGGAGAGCGAAAGACCTCGAATTAAAGCACCCATGAGCTTTGATGGATTGAAAAACACATTGAACAATGCTGGAGTTGCCTCTTTTGATGGTTTTCGAATGGCTGTGCAGAAGCAAATTAACCTGAACACCGTTACTTCGCACTTGTAAGTCATTTCCTTCAGTACTACGTTACCCTGATAGATTATAGCTATTGGATCGGATCTCAAGTGACTGGTCGACCTATATATCAATACCGTATAATCTTTCCTTTCGATGATGGAAAACTAATCAACCTCGCCACTGACGTCGATTGCAGCTCAGTTGACGGAGAGGTGAAGATTCCACTCAGTCCTTCTGTTCAAAGTAAAACTAACTTTTCGGTAAGCGGATTTGAGTCGTTATTTAATCACTGTTATTTGATTGAATCACTGTCATAGTTAACCTCGGAGCAAAATCAACTACAGTCGGAACTGGAAATTGCTGGTTCTTCGTCCACGACTTTACTACAATTTGCGAAATCGTCTGATACTGTTGTTTCTTTATCTTACATGCAAAGTATCACTCCTACGTTGACCCTTGGAGGTAAGTGTTAATGATGACCTGGCAGATCCTGAGGTTCGAACGATGATTTTATTTCTGTAGGATTGGGAAGTTATGCTTTAAAAATGGGAGATCTTACCACTGCTGTGGGGGCGAGCTACGCTGATGGAGATCATTCGGTATATTTGCAGTGGGATAATAATGTGAGTGGCTTTTTCTCTTTACGTGAAATATTTACGAACATCTATAGTTGAAGGTCATGTACCAGCGACGGGTGAATCCTAATCGTGTCAATCTTTCAACTGATCTAGTAGTAGATGATTCTGGAAACAGTCAGGTATCTCTTTTTTCTTCTTTTCTTCTGATTGTGTTTTGACCGCTTGTCTGTAGATGTCTCTAAATGCGGAGTACATTCTAAAACAGAGCAAGCTTCAGATGAGCGTAGATTCGAATCTCCATTTAAAGAGCGTAGTTGAGACTTCTGTCATCAGTGGATTTCAACTACAATTCAGCGCCGAAATGTCTCAATTCAAAGACGTCTATCGGTTCGGTTACGGCGTGTTTATGGGTTAAAAGAGTTTCACAACTCACGTCCTTTTCGTCCTGTAACTTTAATAATTACAAATATTACAATGTCCTTCGTCACCTTCTTATCGGGAGATGAGGGAGGAGAAGTCAATGGTATGAACCTTGGCTGTATGGTCATCTGATCCACTAATAATAATCCCATCGTTGCTTCCAGTGACGCGGAAACTCAGATTGAGAATAATATTCTGGTGGCCAGTAAAGATTTGAAGGCAGCTCCCATCCCTCCCATCCCAAAGCCGAATTCCAGCGTCTACACAACCAGTAAAAACTAGAGGTAAAGTTGAATGCCAGAGTAAGCAAGTTACACCGTCTGGGTGGGCACAATCTACTCGCTTTTGACCAGTACTCAAATCCCAAACCGATAGCATGTTATTCATCCCTCCTGTCGCAAGGAACTTCAACTGCTCTGTGAATATGCTAAGGCATTCGACACTACTCGCACTCGATTCTTCATTAAATTCAGCATGTTGTAGGGTAAACAGCAGTCTGCAACTAGAAACAACATAAATCTTCACCACACCACTACTGTAGCCTATTCAATTCATAAATAATGATGGACAAGCTTGAATGAAGATCTGTCCAATTACCTGCTGCAATTATATCACCGTCTGAATGCACACACGTGACTGCTTCCTCTGATTCGTGCCTGGGCTCGAAGACTGCCTTGCATTGACCACTTTTAGGATTCCATAAACGAAGTGTCCCATCTTCCCCACCAGTACATATCAGCTTCCCGTCGTTCACAAATAGCCCACTCGTAACAAGACCATCGTGACCTGGACGAAAGAATAAGCGAAATGATGATCTGGGTGGATCAACTTACCAGCGAAAACATTTACACACATAGGTGGCTGCACAAACCACAGCCAGACTGTCCCATCCTTCGAACCAGCGAGGATTCCATTACCCTTGTTATGGAAAGTGGCCCATTCGATATCTTCAGGTCCATCAAAGGTTTGTATAAGTCTTATTGTTGGGCGATGCTCAATATCCCACACCCGAACTTTTCCATCATATGCACCAGTTAGAGCAAGCTTTCCATTAAAATTGAAAGAAACTGCAGTAACTGTATCCTCGTGCCCTTCTAAAACCTCGTACCAGGAAGTCGGATCTGAGGGAGTCGGAAATTTCCATAAAAACGCTTTGTCATCACATCCACCTAAAACCACTAATATGAGAAGGAAGGATAATTAACAACTGAACTTTACCAGATAGAACAACAGTAGGATCTGATGGGTGTATTGCAATAGTGTAAACGGAATCTGTATGTTGCGTGAAGGTAAATAGAGAGTTATCTATCGCTTCAGTAAATGCTTCAGAATCGACCATTTCTTGCTCGTCCTCGTCTTCTTGGACTTCCTCTTGATTGACATCATCAACAACCTCAATCATTTCATCGAGCATCTCCTCGTCGAACTCATCTTTTTCGTCATCTCCTTCAATATTGTCATGAAACTCGCTCATTCTCCTCCTTTCCTTTATCTATTCTAACACGAGTAGTCGCTCATTATAACAGGTAATCTGAACATTCTTCAACGGTAATATCCAACGGATATAAAATGTTCTTTCTAACGGCATTATTTTAGTCTGCCCGTCGGCCACTGTAAGAGAGAGGCAGCCGCCCATGCCCCTTAGTGAGACTTTGGCGCAGATAATTCAGATTTAATTCAAAGCAATTCCTATCCTCGCCCTTACCACAGTCACAGCGCCTCTTTGCTGGACTTAGGATATAGAATACACTGAGATTCCTTTGACTTTCACTTTCTCAGGTCTTCGTGTTAATTGTGTTCATACTCACGACTTAGAAATATGAACTTCGTCAACACCTCTTTATTTGTTGGAGATTTGCCAAAGTTTTGCACTGAACCAGATTTGGAACAATTTTTCAGTCGTTATGGGCCTGTGTTAGATGTTAAGATCAAGCGTAATGTGAACACAGGGAAAACTTTATCTTACGGGTTCGTCACTCTTTCAACCGAAGCTCTCGCGCAAGAGGCGATTCGAGCATTTGATGGCGCTATGTTTTTAGGGAGAAAGATGCGGGTTCGTTGGGCTATGTACAATGCGAAGACACAAAACCCAATCAATCAAAGCATCATCAACTCGGTGTATGTTCGATTCGTCACTCCAAAGGTAAATCCTCCAAAAGCACATCTCCGTTTTCTTTAATTTAATGGTTGGTTAGATGGATCAATACGTCACGGAAGAAGATTTGCATCGCGTCTTCGACCCCTTTGGTGGAGTGTTGGATGTCTCTATCAAGGAATCCTCAGTTGATGTGGTAAGCGCTCTGCTTGCAATTTCACTCCATCTCTTATTGACATGATTTTCAGCGTACTAATAGACAAAGTGGTTATGGTTTTGTTCACTTCAGCTGCGATAACCTGGGTGTCGAATCTGCCTTCCAGGCTGTTGCCGCGTTAGACAACGCCACCCTCGACGGTGTCACATTCAACGTCGAGTTAAGCAAAAATCTTCTGAAGCAGTTTAATTCTGATGGAACACCTTCGCGGAAGGAAGATTTTGCGCAATCTTCTTTCTCGCCGAACCTTTCCAATTCAACGTCCCAGAAATCTTTGACTTCGCCTTCGCGTTCAATGAATAACATCTATCAAAGTTTACCGACAACTAATTTTCAGCCCGCAACTCCAGCGCGTAGTTGCTATCCAGATTCTGATCCAGCTGATCCTTTCAAGCTTTCTCCGATGGGTGAGCATATTACTCGCACACCTCTCCGCAATTGCTCCTCCATGAATGCGATTAAACTAAGTCCCGCCCAGTACAACAATAGATCCCCTCCAGGGTCTGTGGAAAGTGGTCTTAGACGTACTCTCAGTGGTCGCGCTGACTACAGTATTAACTCCTCTAATTCTCCTTCTCATTACTCATCCAACGTATCCAACTGGTCTGGTCATAATCAAGGACTGGTCGGGTCACCCGTTCCGGCCCAGAACAACTTTCCGAGCCGTGAAAATTCCTTCCGTTCAGTTGGAGGAAGATCTACGAATGGAAGCTTTCGCACTTTAAATGCGCGATCAAGTTCAGCTAACAGTATGACGAGTAGTTACGGCACCACTATTTCTTGCACATCCTCTCCCTCGCCGTTTAATAACGTCACAGCTTATGAAAGTCAAGGTTTTGATAAAATCCAGTCGTTTAGATCTGATCCTGGGGCAAACCGAATCTACGCCACCAAATCATCTCATTACGGTCATGCCTTCGAACAATCTGAATCATTGTTGGGGCAAAGCTCCCACAGTCTTTCATTTCAAGAATCTCCTCTTTCTCGCAGTCTTTTCTCCATGAGAGGTTCTCAGCATGGAGCTTCGGATATTAGCTTGCTCAGTATTCCAACGAAAGGCAGTTTTGCAGAGTTTGGGTCTTCTCACCACCTCCACTCTCAACTTGAAGTCCCTGAACGCCCTGAGAGCAGAGCAAGTGACTGCTCCGATGTTTCCACAGATAATGAAAGTGCAATCATTGTGCTGTCAGGCAAAGAGTCTGGTTTAGATTTCTTCTCACCAAACAATCACGAATCTGATGATTTTTTCGCCTTTTTGGCCACAGGCAAAAACAGTAGTTCTAATAAACTGCAGTTGGATTCAAATGCAAAGGTCCCAAACGTTTTACTGTCCAGCAACGAAGCCTTGAACGGAGCTTCCTTATTGGATCCATCCATGCAGAGCTTAGATCTTGAGAAGATGAGTTTGAATGTTTTCCCCACGCGAGTATCTGATTGCTCCGCGACTTTGTCCAGTTCCTTGCTTTGATTTACTCGTACAACTTATTCGCTTTCTCATTATTTTTATGTTTGTCGCATATTTCCGCTGTAGATGAGAAGTCTTAAAGCCAATTACGAGTCATTGTGCTGTTTCTTTATCGCAGACTTAGATGGTTTTACTTGATTCAGTAGGATTTAATGAAGATTATATTTGTGTGTTTGTTCTATGTTTGTGTTGCATCTAGCGCTGCGCTAAGCTATTCCCACTCCTGTTTACGTCCTTTTCTTTTCGTTGTGTGCAGCGGTGGATACCTTTTCTTTTGAATGTGCCAGTGCTTCTTTGTCCTCTTTTTCGGCTTCTTCGCTTTCTGCTTCATCCAGTTCCTCTCCGCAATTACCAGGCTATCTTTATGCCCTTCAATAGTTACATCGAAGTCCTCTTCCTCTACAATGGTGAATGTAGTAGTCGTATTGTTTGTTCTAATAGGAATCATCGCCAATTGTTCGATTTTATATTCGTTGTTTTCGTTTCTTTTTGTTCATGTGTCTGTGTGTAGTTAACGTTGTTCTATTTATTTTGTCGGATTGCGCGAGTTTCTTTTCTTAAGTGTTTGATAAATCGCGAAAGTTGATAGAAGGTGAAGCTAGTCTAATTAATAATAAATTCGATTGCGATTTCTTTTTACTTCTTTACTTTTCCTGGAACTGCCAGATGAATATGCTCTTATCGTTTCCTCCCACAGAGACCAAGTGGTTAGAAATCGTCCATCTCACATTGGTCACGTGGGAAGAGTGGCCAGTGAGCGTCAGCGACTGAGAACTCGGAACAACCGCGGGGAAGCGCAAAACTCGCACACTTCCAGAATCTTCCCCGGTTGCCAGCAGCTTCATTGACACGTGACGGTCAACTGAATTTATGTCGGAAGAATCATAGGCAGTCGCTGGCCAAATGCCTTGCACCGCCCAGCCAAAGACACATGTTTGACTGGCCCACAGCTTCGGTCCAATGCCATCACCGTTCTCCTCTTCATTGTAGATGTGATAATTATTGTAATCTGCCAACTTGCTTGCTGACGGTTCTTGTTTGAACTTAGAGAGATCAAAGAAAAGTAATTCGTTTCCGATGTCATTCGATTGAAGGTAGTTGGAATCGGTAGAGCAATCGAAATGTAAAATTGCTGAAGAATGCTTGTTGAAAATGAAATGAGGAAGAGAGAGGTTTCTTTCCCATTCTCCCCACTGGCTATACTGGAGAATATTACCTGATTGCACGGTGGGGATCGCATAACCATGAATCTTGCTGTCATGACCTCCGACAATCAGATATTTCCCATTAGGAGAAAACTTGATATCGCTTATCGAGCCGATTGATGCAGCCCCAGTGCCAGCTTTCCCTTTACTGCCATCCACATTTATCGAGGAATCAGCGATGTTAAAGGGAATACCTCCACTGGCAACCAACTTCAACTCGCAGGTACTGGTAGAGTTGGTTGCAGTCAAGGAGGAAGAGGTCTGAAAAGCAAATATTAAAATCATAGCTTTTTCGGGGACGGCGATCTCTGATGTGCCTTGCTTCAGCTCTTCTCCTTCTGTGATAGGATCGTCTTCATTGTCTTTGTCAACTTCTCTCACACTTTCTTTGACTTTATTGGCTTGTTTCTTTGTCTTATTGCCGAATTTCCCTCCTTTCCTGAGTAATTCTTCTGTTGAAAGCAAAGCGACTGCCAAAACAGAACCAAGCGGATGCCAACGACCGACCTCGCCGAGCGAGGTAGCCTTTTAGAATTCAAACAACAATTTCGCTTGATTGACCAAACTCGCAACGTCGCATCATCTCCAACGGTTGCAAATATATCCGGGTCCAAAGGATGAGTCGCGAGCCCCCAAAGCTCGCCACGACAGTGAGAAAAGAGCAATGGCATGAGAGCAGCTTTATCGAAGTCAAAACCTCTGGCATTATCCGCGGCTGCAAGAGATGACGAATTGTTGACACTGTTATTACTTTGAAGGGCTGGGATTACGATCTCTACAATAGTTCCTCCGAATGTTCCGACCACAAAACTCAATCGCTCTTCACCAGTTGAGGGCTTCAGATTTAGGGCTATGATTCCGCCATCGAACAAGGGAATGGGAACCTGGCTGTTACTATACAGCGATGATAGAGAGTAAGAATGTATCAATTGCAAAGATGTATTCCATAAGTGAATCATCCCATCTTTTCCGCCAGAAACAAGAAGTGTCGCGGAGTCATTAGTTGCCAACGAGTGAATTGCATCTTTGTGAGCTTTTTCGACCGCTATTGCCAATTCTCTCGATTCAAGGAGAAGCAAATCACCGGTGGAGGTTCCAATTATTGTTTGGAAAGAATTAGAAGAAGTGAGATTATTGCCGCCTGTCGTCGAAGATAGAATTTGAGCCATCGCGAAGAATTGAGTATTCGAAGGACATTTCTTGCCAACCTTTGCCGCTTTCTTAGATAAATTTGATCCTTCAATTTTCCAGAGATTTAAAGTCTTTTGATTTCCACTGATGAAATGATACTCGTTTCGCACAGACATCGGGTGTTGTGGCTTCAAGAACTGCACGAAGTTTGTCTAGACGGAGAAAAGTGAATTAATTAACACGGGAATGCTGCGAGTTTATCACTTACAGCTTGTCGATCGCCTTTCATCGACGAAATTTGTTGGACTCGTGACCAATTACCTCCGCTGTCACTCCAAAGCAAATGCGTGCAATTATCATCCAAACCAATAGACAAAAGTTGATTTCCTTCTGTGTTAAAGGCCACAGCTGCGACTCCTCTGCCGTGACATCCCTCCATTCTCGAGAGAAGACGATTCTGCAAAGCATCCCAAATCATCACAGAGGCTTTACCTTTAAGTCTTTTGGAGGCGATCTGGCCAGTAGCAATGTATCGCCGATCGTTTGACATCGTGAGACATAAGACGTCATCGTCATGACCCTCGAAGTAAGATTGTTTCCAATCAGCGATAGAGTTCTTCGAAGAAGGGCGATGCAGGGAGATGGCGAGGGCAGCGGTTGGATAAATAATGCAATCGTCTAAGTTGTAGAAAATATTCTGTCGATGACTGACGCCATTAGTCGAATAACCATGAATCCATGCCAGGCTGACTTCAATCGTAGGAGGGTTGGAATTAATAGGGGGTGGGTTTTTGGGAGGTCTCACTGCTCCCACCCATGGTTTTACTGCCATCGACTCATCACCTCCACCTTCTAATTCTACTGACAATAAATCATCGACCGTTGATTTTCCGCTGACACCGTGATTAAATGAAGCCTCTTTGTCAAAGTCTGATTCCTCTCCGATCCCCCCAAGCGAAGGAGCGAGCGAGACTTTCTTATCCGACTTGGCAGAGACTGTTCCTCCTGTGAAGGATGTTGAAGTAACTTCGCTCATAACATGCTTCCACTGGAATATGCATTTATCATTACCGCCGACAGAAATAAGATACTCATCTCCCGCTGACCATTGAATATTCATAACATGTGAAGAATGACCAGTAAAGTGTAAACTGCCGCTTGAAGTTTTCTTACTTGTCTTTGACGAGGAAGATGACTCTCGAGATGGAAGCACCGGATAACGAAACAAGTGAACTCTCCCCATATCATCGGAGGTAGCTAGAAGATGTCCTGTGTGGGACCTGCACACTGCGTTCACATCACTTCCTTTCATCTCGCTCTCCCAAATTCCTTGCACAGGCCAGCCTAAAGTGCAAGTCCAAGTATTCCATTTGACATCCTTCACTTCATTTGGATTTGTAATCTGTTTGCCAGTTGCAGTGTCGCTAAAAAGCAGCTCATAGCCAGCACAATTTGACTGCAAGAATCGACCATCTGCAGATAAGTCGATGTGATTAATAACTGCGTTATGCTTGGAGAAAATACTTCGCAATGATAGTTCAGAGGTAGATGAGATGTTGTAAATGTATATTTTGCAATCGTGAGCTCCTGCAACCACGGTGCGTTGATCACGTGAAATTTTTATATCGCTTATCCATTGTTTCGCATCATGACGCTCAGATACTTTCTTTACATTTCTTCGAAGCGACTGCGTGTCGTATTCGATTGAGTACAGTCGCACAATACCATCGCCTTGCTCCTTCCCTTTACCTACTCGACCTCCAAATCCCACTGCAATCAAGCAACCATCACTACTATACGAGCAACACCGAGCAAAGAACCCTAAAGACACTAATGTTAGACATTTATGCTCATGTAGGTGATAAATCCGCATAGTTTTATCGTCCCCAACAGATGCAATCTCGGGCAGGAAAGGATGCGATGCTAAGCCCCATAGCTCTTCATGGTAGTGAGCCCTAACAACGACTCCATTATAGTCAATTCTATTGTCGTTTAAAAGTTTGACTCCAGTCCTCAAGTCCCATATCAATTCAATAACGTCACAGCCTCTTGTACCAATCAACAGGTAAAGACGATCTGCAGTGGAAAGGAGTGGGTGTAAGGAAATTGCTTGAATTTGCTTTGCAACAATTGGAAGACCGTCGGGCATAACTAATTCGTCAATATGAAAAGCAGCTTTCGCCGTAAGGCGGTCAACGACCCGCAAAGCAGCTGCATCCCAAAGGACCACAGATCCATCTTTCGCACCAGAAATTAAGTAAACGACGTCTTCGTTCATGCTCCAGACCGCCATCGCAGTGATCCCGATCGCTCCCTTAGTCGCACTTTTGGCATCTAACTTTCCATTATTGGGTTTTCCCAGCTTTGACAAGTCTTGCACCGAGGTAGTGTGTGAGAAGACGGCCTTTACGCCCTTCGCTTCACGAGGAATAACATAGAGACTCCCGTCTTCACAGCCAACGACAAACTTTCCAAGAACCTCTTGTACAGTTAGGAACGATTGCAATTGCCCCAAAGGACTTGTCACAAACTTAGTAGAGTTCACATTTCTTCCTTCTACTGACCACAGCTTGAGTAGTTTGTCTCCTGCAGTGAAGAACTGGTGGGTACCGTTACCATTACCATCTATTGATCGAAGAAGGGAAACATCGCATACAACATTTCCGTCCATCTTCATGGAGGCAAGAATCGTCTGACTTTTCCAATCTATGATTGCCAAAGACTTGTCCTCACCTACACTTACCAAAATTCTACCATTGCTAGAAAACTGCAGGAAGAGAATGGTCTTTTGTTTGGTTTTGATAACTGAAAGGGTTTGCATTGACGGTGCTTCCCACACAAAGACTCCGTGATTACTTCCCTGTTGTCCAGTTGCGACGAGAACTTCATCTACCTGGTTGTTCACTCTTATCTCGCAAACAGCCATGGACAAAATATCGTCACTGTGACCACGGAAGTAGCTTTGGCGTTTATTTTGACAGTTATAAAGTATACCGAGCGCAGCCGCATAATACAAAATAAAGCGCTCTTCTCTCTGCTGCCTTGGAAGAGTTACGTAAAAGAGATTGTTACGGCAATCGAACCCGCGATATCCGTAGACATATTCCAACTCCAACTCATCTGAGCTTGGAGCACTGGAGTCAGCGACCCCAGATTCATACAAACGCTGCATCACAGTGTCAGTCAAAGTGTTAAGCTCATGATAATTACTCAAAGAGTCGTTACTTCCAGCTTCCTCTTTTCGTTCATTTAATTGACGAAAACGATTGGAATATTCCGAAAGTGACGCGTAGAATGCAGCGATTTTATTATTGTCTGGATGTAGCCATGCAGTGGGACTAACGATCGCTCCAACCCACGGTTTAACTGCCATAAATTCGTCACCTCCGCTTGGTAACTCGATATCTACATCAACATCGTCGTTGGAAATATTAGACGTGTCAGCTCTTCCTCCCAAAGAACCCCCGCCACCCCCAACATTGTGTTTCCATTGAAAAACGCATTTGTCCTCACCACCGATAGAAATCAAGTAATCGTCTGTGCGAGGGGGAGTGAAGGAAGATGCTTTTGAAGAGGGGCTGATCACACTAATCCACTTGACATTTGTGACATGAGACGAATGGCCGAGAAAGCTGGTGTGCTGCGAACCTTTGTCGCTAATTGCCGGCCAATTGAATAGATTTACCTTCCCAAAATCATCGCAAGTTGCAAGGAATTTTCCGGAAGGAGATCGATCAACATTATTTACATCAGTTCCGTCCATATTTCCAGACCATATGCCAATTACCGGCCAGCCTAGAGTCATTGACCAAGTTGCCCAGTCTTTTCCGAGAAGTTTGGTGGTTCCGTCAGGGACTTGCGCTCCGCTTATTGCATCCGAGAAGAGAATTTCATATCCGGAGCAACAAGACTGAAGAAATTTTCCATCAGCTGTGAAATCAAGTTGGTTGATTCCAGCGTTATGTTTGGAGAACTTCGCCTTCCTTCTATATTGTTGAGGAACGGAATAGAGGTAAATGGAATTGTCTCGAGAGCCGACGGCTAACGTAGTACCATCAGGAGAGTAACGAACCACCGAAATCCACTGTTTAGCTTCTTTAATTTCTGCAACTTGAGTAAGTTTCAGCGAAGATGTATTACTGACGCGATCCATTCTAATTATCTTCACCACACCATCTTCTGCATTTTTTCCTTTTTTTGTGCCCAAACGTCCACCAAAACCGATTGCAACGTACAACCCATCAGGGCTATAATCCACGGCCCTCGTCATGCCCCCTAAATGAGCGCAAGCTAAGGGCATATGTTGATCCGTATTCCAAATTCTCAGAAAGCCGTCGTCCCCGACAGTGCAGTATTGGGATCCTTCAGAAGCATTGTATTCAGTGATAGGCCGCCTTGCTAGGCCCCAAACCTCCCCTTGATGATGTCCAGTGACAAAAAGAGTCGATTTCAGATCAGTCGCAGATATTTTTCGATCAGTTGAAAGGAAAGCGGACAAGTCTTCTCGCCGATATTCCAGTATTTCACACGACTGACTACCAACCAGAATTCGAGCACCATCACTGCTCAGATCTAATGCGCGAATAGGAATCGGTTTGTCAAGTGCAAGCGAAGGAGTCGAAGATTTTCCAACGCCTAAATTCAAAGCTGTGAGCCCTTCTACAGGAACTATTAGTTCGGTATGTCGGGTCGTCACTACAAATTCGAACAGCGCAGACAGCGTCACTGAGCTCGATGAAGAGGAGGCAGCTCGCCAGAGAATCACCTTGCCATCTTTATCCCCGCTTAAGACGATATCTTCACCACGAATAGTGCGAATAATAAGAGCATTAATCGAAGCTTTACCGTGGCCAGAGATTCCGGCACGCACCAAATTCGTCGCCACCAAAGAAGTTTCTTGCAGACCAAACAATTCCCCCTCAGAGGTAGAAGTCAAGACAAGAGAAGAACCCCTGGCAATAGAGAGGAATACTTTATTCTTGTTCGAGCCCAATTTGCAATTTTCTTGCTTTAAAGTTCCTCTGTCCAGGTTCCACAGAATGATGTGTTTTTCTCCACACGAATAAAATTTATAATCATTAGAATGAGAGGCCGAAAGATGCATAATGCGATCCTTTGGGCCTTGTCCAGAGGCAATTAGCTTCCCAAAGTTCTTCGGATTGTCTCTCGCGATGGAATAGATCGCAACTGAATACTCGATACCAATGCTGAAGAGATATTTGCCGTCATTCGAAAACGCGATCTGAGCCACACCTTTCGTATGACTGCCCTTAAAACATCCTAGAGACTCGAAAGAGCAATTTCCAGAGGAGGCTGATTCCGAATTCTGCCATGAATACAAATAGATCGCAGGAGTTTTCCCAATCTCTCCAGAGGCGATCAAAGTTTCTTTCTCTCCTCGAAATAGCGCAATGGAGATGATATCATCACCGTGTTCATTAAAGTAAAATTGTTTGCGATCCTTCCAAGTTGAGGAATTACAGTTGTCTTGAATGATTGAAACCGCAGCAGCAGCAAAAGAAATCTGACGATCGCCGGGAAGGTAGTGGATATTATTTCGACAATCAAAACCACGATATCCATGAATCCAAGAAAGACTTAAATTACTTAGAGGCTTGCTATCTACATACTTTGACTTCACATCCACAGGAATCATCTTTTCTGCTGTTTTTCGCCAAGCAGGATTGGCCATCCATTCATCACCGCCACGAGCTGGCTGCTTCAACTGATCCAAAGTGTCAGAGACTTCTTGAAGGTCGTTGCTTTTATTATCAGACACATCTAAAATGGATAAAGCTTCTAGAAGGCGCCGAACAATGTGTTGTCGATTAGTGCAGAACTCAAAGAAAGCACTCTTGCTAATAAGGATAGAATTGTCCTGTGTGAAATTATTGGTAATACTTCTGTGTAAAGGGTCTGCTAACGTCATCCATTGAGAGACAACTTCTTTCATCGCGGATTCAGAGCAAGACCTCTTTCCTAGTGCGAAGGAAACACCTCTCTCAAACGATGACAGAGCAACCAGGAAGTCCTCCGCTGTGAAATCATGCACAAGAGGATTTAACTGGATGAATTGAAAGAGTTGATCAATTTTTATTTCAATCGGGACACTATTCAACAATAGAATGGAGGAAATAACGGCCATGACGTCAATCGATTTAATGCCGTCCTTCTCATTGATCTCTTGGATGATGTCAAGGTAGTCTTTGATCTCTTGCTCTATTTCGTCAACTAAGGACTTATCTCTCACGCCATTTAACTCAGAACGAGAAGAAAGTTCTCGTGTTGCAACTTGAGTTAATATCTCCTTAGCCTCAGCTGGGGTCAGCGCAAAAGTCATGAATTGAGACTGTAAAAATGCTTCCCACACATCAACATAATTAAGTTTCCGCATAATTCTCGCTTTGTGTGAGATAAAGCATTTACTCCCATTTCCTGGCGAGGAGGAGGAGGCAGATGCAGGTCTTAAAGAGGCGCTTGATAAAGATTTTTGAGGAGTAATTAACTGCAAATAGATATCTCGTTCCTGCTGATTGTCACCACTTCCATTTAACGAGGCAGTCTGAGTGGAGGGGGGATGAGACGAGGAAGTTATGCCCATCTTTCTTTATTTCTTTATTTCTTTTTTCTTTTGAATTTGAAACGCTTCCCCAATTAGACATTTCCTTAAATCATCTGACTGCTATCGCTCGATAAGAGAGACTCCGTTACTTTGAGATTCTCACAGTAACAGACTAATAGACGAGAGACGAGTAGTGGTAATACGAACTACTAACTACATAATAGTGTATTGTCATGTCATCTGTGAGCACAAATATCCCTCCTCCTCTGAGGACATGGCTTGACACCATCAACTGCATCAATAATCAAATTATTTTTGAGGAATCAAGGAAGTTGAGGAATGATAAGACTTTGGTTTCAAATATTTTTCTTCGAAGAAATGACGATCTGGTGATAGAGAAAGATTTAAAACTGCAGATTGTGATTGATTTCCAGTTAGACGGAACTCTCCAAGGCACCCAATTAAAAGTTCAAGATATTAGATTCTTCCTTGATGCTGAGACCGATCGTCGCTACTTTCCTTCGGAGATTCTGCGTGAAAACTCTTTTGAACAAATTGGACAATTCCCGACTGAAATTAGTCTACCCTGGTTCAACTCAACACTTATTGCTTTGTACCCTCTTTCTGTTTGGTTGTTTGGCATTCGATCTCTTCTCAAAGATCCTCGACTCCCTTCTTATCATTGCAGTGTTTTACTTCACCCAGAATTTCGAGGTTATGGGATTGAAAATTCTATGCTCGCATCGCAAACCTCTTCTAGCGTCTCTGGACATACACATTTACACTTTGGGATGGCGCGATCTAAAGGGCGGCGTAATTATATGGAAGACGTAGAGTTCGTCTACCCAAACATTAAAATCAGTGAGAAAGAGTTAGTGACTATTTTCGGTGTTTTGGATGGACATGGAGGCGCTGATTGTGCACAGTATGTTGCCGAAGAGATCCCATCGAAGATCACTGCCCTTCTAAGGAAGCGAGGGACGAGAGAAGCAGGTGGTGTGGAGGAGGCGCTGTATCAAACCTTCCGAGAAATCGATTTGGATTATTTACGCACATGCGCTGGCAGCAATGCTGGGAGTACAGCGTGTGTTTTATTCTTGCATCATCAGAGGAACACAATTCTGATTGCGAACACTGGTGATACGAGGGCGGTGCTCTGTCACAACCACATCGCTATCAACTTATCTTATGATCGAAAAGCAACAGATCCAGAAGAAGTGTCACGAATCGTTCGTAGTGGAGGATTCGTGAAAGGCGGGAGGGTGCAGGGGATTCTCGCTGTCACGAGAGCGTTTGGGGACCTTCAGTTGAAAAAGGTTCCTGGATTATCCTCAGAAGGCTTCTCTTCTAGATCTGGGAAGCAATTTAATCCTGACTCAACAGAGATTCTCATCTGCGATCCCGAAATTTCATCTTTCTCCCCTGTTACTCAAGATGAGTTCATGATTGTTGCCACTGATGGTTTGTGGGATGTTATGACCTCCCAGCAAGCAGTAGACATCGTGCTCGAAGAATGCAGTAAAATAGGCCTTGTTCTACCACCTTCGGATAATATGACGATTGATCTGAAGAGCAACCTGGACAAAATTGCAAATACACTTCTATCGCGCGCTCTCGAGCGAGGCAGTACTGACAACATCACAGTGATGATAATCGTGATATCATCAACACAACTCCAGCGACATGTTACTAGTTCAATCATCAATAACACTTCAGATTACGTCACAGCTCCCACAATCCAATCTCAGATTTCCCGCTCCACCTCCGCAAATAGCTTCTCACTCAACAAACACAACTCTGCTGATGGGTTTCAACTACGGAAAGAAGCTGTAGGAATATCGTTAACAGAGCGAAATCAACAGACCGGCAACTCCATTATCAAAGAAAGTCGGATATTGAAAGAGGAAGAAGATGATTTGATGGATTTTCTGATGGATGATAAGAACTTTCTCTCGTAGTTTTAAAATTGTGCAGTTTTTAGTAGATTCCTTCTCTTCTGAATTTCTCAATATTTCGATGTCCCACACAGGCTGAACAATATTTGATTGGATGGTGTTGAGACGAGGTAAACTCTGATACTCGCACTGGTTTCTCTGGTCTCTCTGGAGCTGGAGCAATATCAAGCAGCAATCGACTGAATAAGTTGTATGTATTCTCATTTGTTCTTCTATCTTCGCGCATGGAGAGTATTCGCATTCCTTGTTTTGTAAACGAATGATCTAGAAAAGTGATAAAGAAAAAAGATACAAAGAGTAGTTGATTAAGTTTCGTAAGGGAAGGAGAGGGTGAAGGAACTGGTACGAAGAAAAGGAAAAGAGGGAGATGAGAAATAGAAGAGCAAAGATGTCTTGAAACTCAAAATAGAAAATGAAGAAGATGAGGAAAAGACGATGAGAAAGATTGAAAGAAAAGAATGAAGCAATGAAACCATCGTGTCGTGTGTTGGATGCGGTTCTTCACCATATACTTCAAATCTGATATTGAAGGTTTTATTTCCAATAACAGAATGCAGCTGTATCTGCGTCAAGAAACCAATGAATCGACCAGCGAGAAAAATTGAATCTAATTCATGAATATAAAGTTGACATTGTTATCTTGCACTTCTCTCTCGTAGTATCCTGCTATGAGATCATGGACATGTCATTATCATCAATAAAAGAGATTTGGGAGAAAATTTGGGAGAGGTTTAGGCTATTCCTTAACTCTCGCTAAACCATCCACAATCTGGCAATCTAACTCTAACGAGTGTTTTCCAAAACTGCACAAAGCCACGAAGCACAAAGCAAAAGTAATAAAACCACAATACAAGTTTAACACTGGACGTGACATATCGTGCAAATCTTGCGATGTTGCTCAAGTTTACAAGGAAACAAATTAATGTCAACTGTATCTTTTGTGGTTATAAAACCATTAAGACAGCAGGACGGTGGCCATGGAAGTCCGCTAAGGAGTGTGTAACAACTCACCTACCGAATGAACTAGCCCTGAAAATGGATGGCGCTCAAGCGGATCACTTATACTTAACCAATGAGACAAATACGACGTTTTAGAGTTCTCTTTTCTACTTAACAAGCCCCGTTAGACCTTGGAATCGGATTGACCGGCGAAAAGGTGTAATGGTTGG